>JAOUZG010042725.1:1969335-1981051 GCA_026289955.1 Argiope argentata
TTAGCCTAATTATCGTACTACGAGCTATACCAGTGATATTTACGTTTACCTAATTATCGTACTACGAGCTATGCCTTGATATTTACGTTTGTCCTAATTATCGTACAACGAGCTATGCCTTGATATTTACATTCGGCATACTTATAGTACTACGAGCTATGCCCATGATATTTACGTTTGACCTAATAATCGTTCTACGACCCATGCCCATGATATTCACGCTTCACCTAACTATCAAACTAAGAGCTTTGCCTGTGATCTCTACGTTTGCTTAATTATCGTACTACGAGCTATGCCCTGATTTTATATTTACCTAATTATCGTACTGAGAGCTATGCTCTGATATTTGCGTTTGGCCTAATTATTGAACTACGAGCTATGCCAAGATATTTACGTTTGTCCTAATTATTGAACTACGAGCTATGCCAAGATATTTACGTTTGGCCTAATTATCGTACTACGAGCTATTCACTTGATATTTAAACTTAGCCTAATCATCGTACTACGAGCTATACAAGTGATATTTACGTTCACCTAATTATCGAACTTCGAGCTTTGCCCGTGATCTTTAGGTTCACTTAATTATCGTACTACGAACTATGCCCTGATATTTACGTTTACCTAATTGTCGTACCACAAAATATGCCCTGATATTTACGTTTACCTAATTATTGTACTACGAGCTATGCTCTGATATTTGCGTTTTTCCTAATTATCGTACTGCGAGATATGCTCTGATATTTATGTTTGGCCTAATTATCGAACTAAGAGCTATGCCAAGATATTTACGTTTGGCCTAGTTATCGGACTACGAGCTATGCCTTGATATTTACGTTTGACCTAATTACCTTTATAGGAATCATGCCCTGATATTTACGTTTACCTCATTATCGTATGACGAGCTATGCCCTGATATATATGTTTGACCTAATTATCGTACTACGAGCTTTTCCTGATATTTACTTTTGGCCTAATTATCGTAATACGAGCTATGCCCATAGTTGTAGGTTAAGGGGTTAAGAGGGCATTACAGAAGACACGTTTCCATTCGGATTGGTAAGTGAAGGAAGCTTTGCAAGACTTATTTAAGAATCAGTCACCAACATTCTTCAACAAACGCATTGACTTTCTATATAAATGATGAAATCTGTGTAGCGACTCCCTTATCCACTTCTTTTGATTTCTAATAAAGGTATTGTTTTTCATTCAACTTGTACATTTTTCATTTAGGTAAAGATTAAAATAAAAAACATAAACAACGTACATATATAATATACTAGCTCTTACCCGCGACATCGAACGCGTGGAAATTTCGATGTGTATATGTGAAAACTGACAGTCTAAAATGTTATCGAAAACGTTTTCAAGCACAAATTTTCAACGTCAATTGGAGCAACGCAAAGACGCGAATTTTAAGCACCAGTTGGGGTAACACAACCCAGATTAGAATTTTTTTTCAATTCATCTGTTTTATTTTTATTCAAAAGAACTTCTGAAGGAATCAAAAGATACTATATTAATTAAGAATGTTTAATTTTAAATTTATCATACACTAGAAAAATAAACGGAATCGTTTGAAATAACCGCTACGTCTAACATCATTAGCGTGAGGTGGGTGGGAAATGTTATTTTATTAAAACCATAAGGGTACTTTTCCGTTAGTCTGGCGCAAACGAACAATCGCCGAAAAAATTTGAGAAAATTTGGCGGAATTCTAAATTATTTGCTAACGGAAACATATCACTTTAAGCATATATAAAAATATATAGCCAACACAAATACAATTTAATTATAAAAACACACAGTGGAACAGTTTTAATATAAAGTCTTTTTCGCCAAAAAAGTTTGACACCAAATTTTAGCGAAATGGCATTTCCAATCACAAGGTTTCGATGGTCATTGCAGCAAATTAACGGAAAATAGAAAAAAATATCAATAAATGCAGTAATATGGAATGCACTGAAAATTTAATCGAAAAGGATGAAAATATTCAAAAGAAATAAGTACAGCAAGAAAAAATCAAGAGAAATGAATAGGAAATAACGAATTATATTAACTCAAGAACAGCATAAGAAAAAATGTAATAAACCATCCTTTAGAATACTAAGATAATATTAAAAGAATACCTGAAATAGAAAAAAAAATCAAACGATTCAAAAAAATCAGGCATATGGGTTCAGATTTATTTTTATTTTTTATTTTTTATTTTTGGGCGGAAAAGTTAGTTTTTAATTAATAAAAAATTAACCACCCAATTAACCGAAATAATTATAAGCCCATGTTCTTCTGTAGACTATAATCTATCTATGTGCTAAATTTCATTGAATTTTCTTCAGCCGTTCTGGCGTGATTGAACCCCATCATCCATCCATCCATCCAAACTTTCACATTTATAATAGTAGTATAGAAGATGCTTTTTCAAATTGTAGCTTTATTAAAATGACAGTATGGACAGGCTTTTTTATATTATTTTTCAAAATAGCCGTATATGATCAAAATATTATTTTTCAGATGTAATTGTTTTCAGCAATGCCTTCAGTTGGATCCGATCAAAGGAAGTTTATTACAGAGCTGGAATCAAAAATCAAAGTAACAGCTCAATACTCTAACCGACTGGACAGCAACTTCAGAGTATTCGACTTGCGTCCAAATGCCGAAAGATGTATTTGTATAGTTTATTTAAAAAATAAATGTGTACTAAATGTCCTTAATGTATTGATGTGCATGAATATGCCCAATTCTTATAAACTTATTTTTGATTACTCGACTTGAAACCAAATGTCGAAAAATGTATTTGTATAGTTTTGTTTTTAAATAAAAGTGTGCTAAACTGAATGCATATGACATCAATTCTTATAACCTGGTTTTTGATGATTCGATTTGAGTAAATGTCAAAAAATGTCCTTTGTGTATTTAATGTATATTCCTTTAATTCTTATGACATGCAATAAAGGGCACCTTTTGACGATTAACACAGAAAAATATTTATTTCTTTTAGTACATTAATTTCCATTTTATTTCTATTAAATCTATCTCAATATTAATATAGTATTTACATCAAATTTTACAGACTCATTTTGAACAATTTCTGACATTTGATAAAATATCTTGTTCGTCTCATAAATTTAATATGTTGATAATACAATAAAACTTTCAAGTTTGCTAATATTTTTTTTACTTCATATGAATGCATGGCGATGGTTCCATTACCGAAATATATGAAATAAATGGCTAAGCAACAAATCAAAAATACTTTAAACATTAATAAATTTAATAATAAATCAAATAAATTTAATTCAGCTGACAATTTTGGGAACAAAACTTTTTTGCGAAATTTAATTTTTTTAATAATATCTTATTATTTTTAGAAATATTATCATTTATAAACAATCAAATAGACGAGATTTTTTTAAAAAATATCATTTTTTTTTGAGAAACAAGGGAATTGTTAGCTAATATTGATGAAATTTTATCAATACGAATAGCACTGAACCCAAGATTGCAATGCTTCAATAGCAATTTCTCTCACATGCAACTTATAGAGAGAAATGATAAAAAAAAACTAAGAAACATTTTGAAATATATGCAAATGCTGTGAGTAATGTGTGTAATTTTGGAGTTTTGATATAAATATTTACTAGCCGCCTTTGGAGATCAGTTGGTTAGCCAAATTTATCACTCGTTAATATTATAGTAATTAAGTAGTTCATTTAGGTCCTATTTTAATAGTTTTTTTTCGTCGAAATATTTAAAGCTTCAGATTTTGATAGTCTTATAATTAACTCGTAATCTCATAGAAATCTTCACCTGTAACGTATTATGTATCCATCTTACTTTCTGTTAGCTTTTTATTAACTCATTCATTAAATTAAAATGGAAGTTATTTAACTGCAATTATTTTTTAAATTTTTTACTGAAACAAAATAATTTTTTCTTAATATGAGTACTGAAAACAGTGTAGCCGAGCATTTAAACCTTATGGCACTTTCTTAATTTATGTAATGTCTCAAACAATTTTCAACAAAATTTTCTCAATCATGAATAGATCGATTAATTAACAATTTTTTTTTTAAATTTTGAATGAATCAAAAATTTAAAAAAAAATTAAACAGAACCGTTTGAAGTAATCTGACGAAAACATGTTACGCCTAACCTCGTTACAGTGTGAATAAAAATTACTTTAATAATCGATGTGCTTAAAAATAAAAGCATATGCGAAAAATATATACAACAGCACACAAATAATCTAAAAACAACTTATTTACACTGCGTATCTGGAGTAAAATAATACAGCAAACTAATTAATCAGAATCAAGTCCGTGCCCATTTAAATATAATTGCTAACACAATAATCACAATGTGGATGAGAAAATTTTCAATGCCAGTTCAGGTAGCGCAAGTTATGGAAATCCGTGATTTTTCTACACCAGTTGAGGTAACGTTAGGCAGGTTAAAAAAATTTAATTTCCATTTTTTAATTTTAATTCAAAAGTACTTTAGAATGAGTCTGAAAGGCCGATTAATAAAAGATGTTAAATTTTACATGGATCAAACATTAAGAAATAAACAGAATCGTTTGAATTTATCGGCCGGAAACATGTTAAGCTTAACCTTGTCAAAGTGGCAAAAAAAAAAAAAAAACTGAAGCCCAAACTCATTTGGTGATGAGGAAACGGAGAGATTTTTTGGAGTTAAAGTTAGTTTTGAATTAGTAATTAAAATTCTTATTAAAAATTCAAAACAAGGGCTCCGATTGGCACCTTCCCTATCAGCAAATTATACATATACCAAATTTTGAAGCTGAGCTGGCCTTTTGGCACAAAGATAGCGCTTCCTCCTCGTATTCTGAGAGTTCCGGTTCAAACTTTTGCATCGTTTAATTGCCTATATTATTTGAAACTCTGAGTGTAATTTTTAGACTAATATCTATTAAATTCTGAGATCTCAATGAATTTTTATAATAAATGTTGTTATGTGAAAATTGCAATTAAAAATCGCCTTTAGTTAAAACACCTGATCTAGAGTAAATTTGTAGTTTATGGATTTTTCCTTTTTTTATCTAGTATTTTGTGCTGTTTTTTAGGTTTTGAAAGATAGCTATAACTTTTTGCTTTATGTACCCTAAACATTCTATCTTTTTCACAAAATTTAAAATATAAATTTCTCTTTCTCTATTATTCATAAAAAAAAAAATATTTCTAATTTAGGATAAATTTCCAGTCTGAAAGGCTACCTTTGGTTTAGCTTTGTTTCAAAAAAATTATTTTATAATCGTTATAACATTTTTAGTCTTCACAAGAAAATGCAATGGTTTGTTTTGGGAAAAAAAAAGTATGATTTACAATTATAAAAAATCAGAAATCAATATTTTCAATACAGTTGGATACTTAGACAAGTAGCACAATCAGAAATTTCTGTGAACGTAATTTAAAATTTACATTCACAAGTAAGAAACTCTAGAACTAAAAATATTTCATCGAAGATAACCTCTAAAGGAAACTAAAAAGAAAGGTTTAAAAACGTCTTAATTGAGTTTATCTAACATTTCTAAAAAATCCCAATCAAAAGATGGAGGGATTTGAAGAACAATGAAATAAATTGGAATTTTATCTTAATAAGAAACTCGTTGCAGATTATCTATTCAAATTTATACAGAACACGTATTAAATTTAAAGGAAAAATTGAATAAAAATGAAATTACATCATTAAAATTATATTTTTAAAGTTTATATCAGTTTATTTTATTATTTATTTGCTGAGATATTATTTTGGAATACACAATGAATATTTACATATTTTTAGGAAAAAAAAACCTCTGAAAAAACAAAAAATAATTGTGGCAATAGCTTTTTATTTGAAATTAAAAATATCGTCAGCTACTTTTAAATGTTTTTTTTCTTCAAGTTGTGACCTGTAAATTAAATGTGGACGGATGAATATATTTTTAAGTTTTCCGAGAGAAATATATTTACATGATGATTAAAAAAATGTTGAAATGTGTGGAATTAAAATTTCGAAGTGCAAAATAAACAATATTATTAATCGGAAAAGGAAAAATCTGCCAGGCATTATTTCTACATTGAAAGAAGACTCCAGACGAATTTCCGTAAAAGGTATGTAGTGTTTTAAATGCATTTAATTTGAAATATCTGGTGTTAAAAAAGTTTCCATGAACTATGAAGTAAGTAGTAAAATTTTTGAATAAATATGTAGCAAAAATAAATAAAATAACAAACTAATGCTTTACATACATATGTATATTAAAATACAAACCTCATTGATCAGGAATAAAATATTTACATCTCAAATAGTGTTTAACGTGCGGATCGTGAGGATTTTTAATTATAAATTTCATAAATTGAATTAGGTGAATTTATAACTGATTTTTTAGTTGAATTTTAACTAAATTAAGTCAAATTCTTAGTTGAGCTTTTCTTAGTTGAATTAAGCAGTTTCTTAATTGAATTTTTAGATTTGAATTAATTAATTAAATTAAGTGAATTTGTTAAATTGAATTAAGTAATTTTTTTAATTTAATTAAACACATTTTTTAATTTAATTAAGTAATTTTTTAAATATCAGTTATGTGAATTTTTAAATTGAATTGATTAAATGAATTTTTTAATTAAATCTTAATTCAATTAAATAAACTTTTTAAACTGAATTAAAGGATTTTTTTAATTGAATTAATTAATTTTCTGCAATACCGGTGTCTTGGATAAGGGGTAGTGCATCTTCCCCGTGATCTGGGGGTCCCGGTTTGGACTTTTTTGTTCTTTTGTGCTCTATCTGTGAAGTATGTGAATGTGCCCCCATTTAAAAAAGGGTTGTGCAAGCGAATGTGATGCATGAAGTAGCTAAATCGTACAATTGGCTTTAGGTGTCGCTACTGATAACTCAATAGACGTTACCTCGGCTTAATTCGATGATATATAACTGTTAGCGGGCTTGCAAAGTGCCGGAAGTTACTACAAAAAAGTTCTTTAATTGCATATTTTTAAATCAAACTTTTCCTATATTTATGTTATTTTTATAATCTGTTTCATAAGACTGGAAAATTGTTTTAGTAATATTGAAGAAAGGTTTCAATGCATATTTTGAAGCAATCAGTCAAATATTCTTATTTTTTCTTTAGTAAAAGAAAAAATAATTAATTTAATTAGTTTATGTACATGATATAAATTCTAAATTTTCTGTTTATCAATTTTTTAGTTGTCTTTAATTCTTTAACTAATATTTACCATACTATTTAGGTAAAGAAACTTTTGGGGCTTTCCTTTCTTTAGTAATAAAAGTTATTGCAGCTTTTATTAAATAAAATTAAATTCTAAAATTTAATCAAATATTTTTTATTATAAAATATTATTCAATATATTATCAAATTATGCTTCATAGAAGCTAATTTTTCCAAAAAATTGTAAACATTATTTTCGAGCAATAATATCATTAATAAGAATGATGCCCAAACATTAAAATTTTGATTACTTTTCAATTAATTGAAATAATTTAACGCTAAAATTATATTTTAGTTTGAGTAACTTTTCAATTGAATGAAATCAAATTTTAGATTCATTGAAAATCAATAAAAACTGTACAAAAAATATTTTTAAAACATAAAAGAGAAATATTGAAAAATAAAAGTAGAATAGTTCTAAGTCACGTCATTGTTTCGTAATTGATCGTTTATAATTAGCCTATTTAATAAAATAATGAGCTTATTTGAATTTAATTGTTACAAATAGCTTTTTAAGGGATTCTTATTAAATTTGATAAAATTATGGAGGAAATGGAACCCTAATAAAATTAGCATCTTTAGCCTTTTCACATGGAAAGCTAATCCTAGGAAATAAAATTTTAATTCACGACTACTGAAATTTTAGTTTTAAATCTACAATTAATTGAATGTATTAAGTACTTTAAAATGCAAAAATCACTTAGAAATGCCTCAATTTCCTCCATAGTCCTTATATTATCACAGAAATTACCCAAATGAGATGTACCATCTAATTCTGCATTTAAGTAGATCCGTACATGAAGGCTTAACACGAGAATTTATTGCTTTTAAAACATAAAAATAAATTTGTGAGAGAAAACGTTCCAATACATTTGTCAAACAAGTTTTTGCCTTCAGAAATTGGAAAAGATATGTCTAAAACACAAATTCTATTTTAGATACTATTAAACTCATGCCATGAAATAGGCATCAATAATACCAATCAACCCCTTAACTGGTTTGTTTTCCTTACTATCTAATAAGATGACACCTTCTATTTTGGGAATGTTTTCTTATTTTGATTCAAATGAAAATCCATTGAATACATGGCTTATCTACGCATTCGAAGTCTTTTTTACTTTTCGATTATAATCCTTATGAATGGTTTATTTTTTGTTTACAACTATCAAAATTCGATAAATCGATGCACGTACGGCGTACGACTAAACCGGTTAAGGGGTTAATGAAGGCAAGATAAATTCGTAAAAATGGTAAGTTCACTCCAAAGATTAGTATTTCGCTACAACTGTACTCCAATGCATGAAAAGGTTTCTGTGGAATGACATCATTATTAGTAAGTATGAAATAAAAATTTGGAAAAACTCCCACTTGTTTCAATTATAATATATAAAAGAAATTATGGGGATTAGTTATGATGTTTAGAAATATCATAAAGTATAGAAGAATGTATTCCCCATTCAATTAATTTTTCGTACTGAGAAGGATAAAATTTCGAATTCCTGATAAAATGAAAGATGTTTATTAACCAATTAACTGTTTTTTTCTTTACTATCTAATAAGATAATACTTTCTATTTTGGGAATTTTTTTTTATTTTGATTCAAATGGAAATCTATCAAATACTTGACTCATCTGTATTCGAAATCATTTTAACTATTGAATTATAATCTTTATGATTGGTTTATTTTTGGTTTACAACTATCAAAATTCGATACATTGTTGTACGTACGGCATACGAACAAAAAAGTAGTTAAAAGAATTGAAATAACTCTGAACTTATGCTTCGGAAAATGCAAGGCGATTATTAGATAACTTCTTTATGAGTAGTTTGCTATATCAGAAACTAATGAGCGATTGAACTCGCATTTTATATGAAGACTATAATAGATATTGAGATATGAATTTCACAAAACAACGTAATGACGTACAATTTTACTTACGAAGACAAAATACAGCTTTGCAAATGTAATCCTATTGACGATCAATAAAAAAAAACATTTCTTGTGAACTTCTTAATACAAGTCATTCTGTTCTTTACTTTTATTTTGTGGAGGCTATTAGCTTTGCACTTTTTTATGGACCAAATTTAGTAATAAAAAGCAGAAAGAATTTAGCAAGGTATAAAGTTGAAACAAATGAACAGATGACTGTTTATGACTTTTTTCTAAGGTTGACAATGTGTATATCATAAGGTTGTTTTATAAAGTTGTAAAGTTTATAAGGATAACTTTTTTATAAGGTTCAATAGATAAACAGATGATTTTTTTTATGTACCTATGGATAATATTTGAGACTTTGAATGTTTTTCAATGACCTTCATCTAACCTTGTCAGTAACTTTCTTTTTGAAAAACCTAACGCTTTATATCATTGAGTCCTCTGACTTTTATAGAACACATAAGCACGAATAACCATCTTCATTGTATAGATTAAGTTAAAATGACATAAAATTCAGTTGTATTCTGAAAAAAATGCAGGATATTATAGATTACTAGCGGATTACTGTTCTCGCTTATTAGTGAGCTGTGTTTATGTTTGCAGTTAACGATGTATTATTGAGCTCTCTGTGATTTACTGTTTACTGTGCTATACGATAACTGTTTTCTAGTTTGTGTTTATTATACGTAAGGCTTTTACGCTGTATGTGACTGTTGACTGCTGCATTGTGTTTATCTGAAGTTTTACTTTATCAAGTCATCCTGTAAATAGCTGTAAATAAATTTGTTTGTACTGTCTTCAAATAAAGTACATTCAATCCGAACCTGCTACTCTAAACACGTTACAATATATATGCATTTTGTTAAATCTTAATATAGCACTAGCACAATATTGTTGTGGCAATTGGAAAACTGATGAGCAATGAAAATAAAAATGCATCATTCACCTCCCCTGTTATCGTTCTTTTCGCACCAAAATGAAGTCACATCGAGCGCACGAATTGACATTTATGCTAATTATTGTAACATGAAATCAATCAGTCTCCAACATCGAAGAGATCCAATATAAAAAATACTAAAGCGTTTAATTTGTTGAAATTATTCATAGAATTATATACAGGATTTCTGGTATAAACATATGCGATGGAGTTGTAACACCGCGCATCGCAAAGTTCTCCTAAGCCAAAGTTCCGATTTCGTTTTCAATAATACCAGGAGTTAAGTTGTCTCAGTAGTAGTGAAAGTGCTTGTCGTGACAAATGTTACGAATCAGCAATACCATATTCACGCACGATTTAGTCTCAAAGAAATGAAAGAAAATTTTACAGAAATTATTTGCTGGCGTTGGATTAATAATCTCCGATCTTCGAGACTAATCTAATAATGGAGATTTTAGTAATAAAATGGAGATCTTGAAAGACACAAAAATTAGGAATTTATCTCAATTATTTGACAAAATCAGTAGATTCTCTATGAAAATTCCAAGTAACTTTAAGTCTTGTCAAAATCCTATGTAAATTTAAGAGGCTGAGGAGGTTCAGCTGAATTCTATATTTGGAGTGTTGATCGCAGATCAACATTTTTAATCGTTTTCTCTGGGAGCTATTATCATACCTTATTTGCCGATTTATGGTTACATTGGAATGTTAGGGTCTACACGAGCTTTTTGACTTTTATAATTTTTTGCTCAACATCTTGGAAATAAATTATGCTGCCGATGCCAAGAAATACATTTCTAAACAACACATTTTCATTTTTTTTCCTTGATATGAAGATTTTATTATTTTACTTATGGCCTTAATGAATCCAGGTTCAGAGAATAATTTTTAAAAAATGGGACATAAATATCTTTTATTGTTCTATAAACATGCTTAAGATCACTATTAGTAGAAAAGAATTCACCCATTTTCTATAGTTTTTGTTTACCCTGTTTATACACTGAAAATCAAATCAAATTTGCAATGCTAGGAGAAACAAGCAATGTTAGGAGTAAGACAAAAATAATGGAAATATTTAATTTTTATTTTACCTATATAAAGCTCAAACGACATAAAACAACCCTCCAAGCGTCAACCCCGTAAAATGACGGAATCCTATCTCCCTTCAAAGCGCCTGGCCCGTGAAAAGATGGAAATTGAAGTCCCCTTAAAACAGTCACTGCCCGTTCTTTTACGGGTCCAGTTTTTCGCTTTCCCCAAACTCAAACTGCGAGATAATGAGAAGGAAATGTGAAATAAGGAGATGCCAGTCGTTACCAGTTGACGATAGGAATGTTGTCTTCCTGGTCGCGTTCTTTTAAGCATTTTAAAATTTCGTTTACATTCTCAACCTTACTTTTGAGATTTTGAGAATAAATGCGAATCCACATTGAGTTTTAAATAAAAGGAATAAAATTGAACGAATGAAAATATATTCCCAGAATGAACATATATGAGTATTATTATTAATAAATTGATCTATAAGATCTTAAAACTTTCTAGGGTGAAATAATAGTGAAGCTAAAAAATAAATATAAAATAAAAATGTGACGATTTTCTCTTTTATAAC
>JAOUZG010042725.1:1994480-2005135 GCA_026289955.1 Argiope argentata
ATATTCAGAAAAATATTGATGGTATATTTGTAGTTTTCCTATATGCAGAAAAATATTGATGCTATAATTGTAGTTATCCTATATTCAGAAAAATATTGATGGTATATTTGTAGTTTTCCTATATGCAGAAAAATATTGATGGTATATTTGTAGTTTTCCTGTCTTAGAAAATAAAATATTACAATAGTGTTTCAAAATATTTTAGATAAGTTCAAATTCTCAGTAAAGTTTAAATTGTTATCATAAATGTACACATGTAAAAACGCTAATTAGACTATAATGGATTTTTTTTCGTCATTTTGATTACTTTTTAAAAATATTTTTACTTTCTCGAATGCAGAATAACATAAAAAATCATTGTACTCGTCCATAAAAATCCATAACTTGAGATTCTTGCAAACCTTTACTTTTCTTGTTTTTACGAATCCGAAAACAGCATTGTTGGAACATTGTCTCTTTGTAAAGGCGATAACTAAAAATTTCATTGAGTCGGACTAAAGAAATTTAGTATATGGATTTTAATCTAAATTTGTAGATTTTTATCTACAAATATAGATGAAATCTAATTGGAGAAATTCATCCTGTTCCACTGCTCGTACATAAGGTATTACAATTACCAAGATACAAAAATTGTGAAATGGTCACCTTTTGGAATGGAATTTCGATATCAGATTAATCAACTAAAGTGAATATCTTTATCATGTTTTATGTCATATTTGCTAAAGGATGTCCGTCTGTCAAATGTACTTCTATATACATGTACATTTATAATTCTAAAATGAAATGATTTCAGTAAATGAAATTTGGTATGTGAATTTCAGACAACAAATGTAGTTTTATATCATATTAACAGTACCTGCTCAGCATTGTCCATGGCATATAATACAGGAGGGAAAATTAACTTTAAACTTAATGCCGGGCTTATACTCGGCCAGCTATTCAACGGCCGGTAGGCAGTGCCTGAGTGCCAAGGCTAAAACATACTGTTTGATCGATGGCAATAGTCCCGACGGGGGGGGGGGACAACGCGCTACTATATTGTAATTTTTTCTTACTGCACATACGTTTGTATAGTTAGGCGGTTTTTTTGCTCTCTGTTCTTTCTGATGCGATGTTGTGTGTTTGTATGTAATTATTCACATACGTGCGTGATTTTTTTCCTGACATTACGTGCCATTTTTTATAGTTTTCTAAATTGAAGTATGTTGACCTTTATAATATCTTACTTTGTTTCTCTGTATGGCTATTAATCAGTTTAATACAAAACGCAATAAAAACAAAAAAAATCAAAAATTTAATTTATAGCCAAATATGAAATGCCTCAATCTATTTTATGAAACTGTGTCTTTTCTGCGCATGCGTTACTTCCTGGTGGAGTATAAACACGACATAAATTTAGTCTTCACCCAATATTACATGAAACAAGGCACCAAACGAACAGAATATTATATTTAGAATTCATCAAATACCTCCAAAAAGGCTTAGTCGGAAATAATCAAAGCAAGTCAAAAGAAGTATGTACAGCCGGGAAAATATCAAGGTAATGGAACAGGAAAGATCGACAAGCAGCAAGTCAGTCGTACAATAAAATGGCTGCTATGTAACCCCGAAAAAAGAGTCACCATTAAATTGCCGAACCCACAAGGCGCCAAATAACTATATCAAAGTTTAGCCAATAGAGCACCAACTTTTAAAGTTCGTTTGTGTGGTGGAAGATCAAGAGAATTTGAGAGAGTTCAAGAGCATTAAGAGGATTTAAAAATTCAATTGAATAATGAGCAGTTTCTTCACTATCCACTGATGTTAATAATAAATTTGGTCTGGGATATTGAGTAACGATTGCGTTCATTATTAAGAAGTGAATGTTATGGCTCACGAGGGGGAAAGGATTTTTCTAATTTAGTTTTCCCTAGTAAACATCACATGCATTTTTATTCATTTTAACATTTCAAAGCTGAATAATATGGTCAGGCTGTATATGGCCAGTCTGCAGGTATTATAGACATTATTCCAGTAATCCACCCATGGATTGTAATTTTTCAGACCAAATGTCTGGAAAGTTCATTGCATCACTTCTTATCCTCTGTCTCAAATTTAAACCTCTATCTCTGTCAGCAGATAAACTATCACTTCTTTCCTCATGCGATTCATTCTGTCTCTGTTATTCGATTAAGTTAAGTATTTAAAATACGTCAGTTACAACATTTCAAGTAGTCACAGATGAAGAAAGGTTGAAAACTGCTGATCTGTTGATGGCGAGTGGTTATCCCGACAAGATAACGGCATGTAATTGTACTGTGTGTTTTCCTTACTGCTCATTCGTTTGTAGAACCTGACGAGAACCAATTGATCACTTATCATCGATTAATTCTGTCATTTTTTTTTATCTTTGTTGTTTGATATCGAAATGAAAATTAGATATTTAAGTTTCTCTATCGATGGCGGGACGTACTTCCTACAGGAAGGGTTGTACTGACACTGGTGATGGTCATTAGAACCCAACCACAGTTCCCACCAGTGTTGCTGATGCAGCTGTCCGATAATTCAGTTTTATGATTTATTCCCCTTGTCTTCGAGTGTGTCGGAGCGCCTGGTATGACTTTGCTTTTTGTTCTTTTGGATGCAAGATTATGTTTTTTTTTCATTTTGTTTGTCATTTCTTTTCTATAGTTTTCCTATGTAGGTTGGTAGGTAGGTAGGTTATTTATGTAGGTTGGTCTCCTTTTCATTTTACTGTATTTCTTTGTGTAAATATCCATCATTTCAATACGATACACACACAAAAAAGGAAAAATCCAGGGAAGCCAAAACGGCAATTTACAACCAAGCATGGAATACTGGAATCCATCTTATGACTTAAACATATATAACATGGCAAACATAAATCAATCGCTTTTTCCCCATGTTTTGCCTACTGTTTCTTTTATAACTGGCCAAATGTATACCGAGAATTACAGAGAGACAGTCACTTCACTTAACAAAAGACTCTTCATACTGTTGACATTCTTTCTCTGCCATTCGTTAAAACCAAAATTTCTTTCCTGCACTCTTTTGTTATAGAGCAAGAAACGAAGGATGTGGCATTTAATGTGCTCTGGGAACAGTCGGATTACCTTTTTTGGAGAATTGTGAGGATAAATGAGATTTGAATCACTGTTTAAAATCAAGCATAAACAAAGAAATATATCGCATAGGCATACCAGAGATTTTGTTATTTGCACATGCACTATTTGGAGTTTTTGCACATGGAAAGCTGCAAAGGTTTCTGCAGTGCAAAGCATATACAACCTGTTTGAAACAATCATATGACTATCAGAATATGCATGTGTCGAAATATGGAGAATCGGCATACAGTGGACAATTGTGAAAAGTTGTAACTTTTTGGGTGGTGATAAGTCGCCAACTGTGATAATCATCTTTATCATTTTCTAATAGTCCTAAAAGAGGAAAATGGATGCTCCAAAAGCGAAAAATCGCCAATTTTCTGCCCATTCATTTTGTCCCATAAAATCAAACCAATGCAACATCATGTTCTCAAGTGATATTTAAAAAAACAAATAAAAAATATAGTTCTGTTTCCATTATTTATTTATTTATTTATGTCGGAATCTGAGATTTTTCTACACTTTCAATCGCAACACAAGGATACTGGAAGAAGCCGAACTCTGCCTTTTCCTAACTGAAACAATGTCAACTTTTAATTTGAGCAATCTATTTCAATCTTGATTTCTAAATATTGGAACACTAAAAAATTGCATGCATGTACTCCAGACATAGTTTTATCAAATAAACTAAAAATGTTTGCTTTCTAACTAAACTTATCTTATCCATATTTTTGTTGGATTACGCAGAAAATAGATTTTTTTTTGTCTATTTCTTCACAAAACGAACAAAAAAAATGTGTTTTTTTCAGAAAACAATCGAATCTTCCAAAAAAATTATTATTATTATTATTTCGTCATTTGTTTTGTTATGAAGTAGATTTCCTTTCTTCTACGATACTAGAAAGCTTCATTTCGACGGTCGAATTTCTGGAGTCACGTCAAGTCGCTCGTGATAATTTTATTTTATTTTTTACTTTATGATAAGGCTATCAGATAACTCTGAGTTAAATTTGAGTTAAATTTAAACTAGGAGTAATCAATTGAATTATTTGAAAATTTGTTTCTTGCCACTGTTGTTAAGACCAAGGCGGTTTGGGTAGAAAAAAAAATTTAAAAATCCTTGTTTGGATTGCATTTTCAATAGCGAGACTTAAGAAATAATTATTACATAATTTTTTGGTAAGTTAAAAAAAATTAAAAATTAATTTTCGTCGTTTTTTTCCAAAATATGATTTTCGATTTTATTTGAACTTATTTGCGTTTTTTTATTTGAGAATATTTAACAGATGCATATATTTAAAATCCTTGACATTTCATTAGAAACTTTTCAGAAATCTTAATACTGCATAAGCGTTCCCGATTCTATTGCAAAATGAATCTCTAATCAAATTTTAATTTATATAAATATGTTTTAGTAAAATATTGTGATTAATTTTAAGTAATTTCATAATTAATGATCTTAAAACATGTTATACAATAAGGAATATTTTTTGTTTAAAGAAATAATATAATAAACATTGTTGATGCAGAATTTTAAATAATTATTCGCTCATTATCAAGTTAGTAAATCTGTTACAAAACTTTAATATTTGTTAAAAGCTTTTTTATCATCAATTTTTTTAAAAAATCCTTGCAATTTTATACTAACTACTTGCAAAAAGCTAAAATATTTTTAAAAATTCAAACGATTTCTTCTTTTTTTATTCTGTGATGTATAATTTTGATCCAAATAATAATCAGTGTGCTTATACAGTTTGTATGAATACTGCATATATTTTACATTTGTGCCTAACTAATTGGGCTGATATCAATAAAATTTTAAGCACTGTTAAGAAATCAAAGAATGTCGAAATTCTAAAGAGGTTTTTAAATATTTCATGTATTAAAAATTAATCGCGATTTAGTTACTTTTGAAGAAAATTATGCTTAGAAAAAAAATTATGTCATCTAAGTATTCAAAATCTTACTTTGCAACTACAGAACTTATTTTATATGCATTTTTCAATGGTGCAAAATTATTTTTAAAATTTAAGCTGATGATTTTTAAGGAGGGAAATATGTATAATGCTTTTTATTTATGAAATTTCTAGTATGATATTTATTATTTATTAATATACATATTATATATATTTTAATATATGTTATACACATATATATTTTCTATTCTAATAAAGAATAGGAAATTCTTTGAGATCAACGTTCAATTCTTTGAACTACTGTACCATTTTTTTTTTATTTCTTGTTAGATTTAATACGTATAGTAGTATATTAGTATTTTTATATGTATTTATTATATGATTTTTGGTGGCTTTAAAATAATAACTTTTTATAATCTAACTGTGATACCACTACTTGAATTTCTACTAAAATTAGTAAGATAAATGATAAAGTTTTAATAGAAGATAATAATAGAGTTTTAAATAAAGTAGTTATTTAAAACTTTAGAGAGAAAGAGCCATTTTTGACATTTTTTGCCATAATGAGAACGTAGAAAGAGCGTCTGTAGAAATATATTAAATTTTTTTAAAGAAATGTTTTTTTTTAAGAATGATTTACATTTTTTTAAAGAAAATGTATGACTTATATTCATTTCCATGCCTTTAATCGATCAAACTGAGCTATTTAATAATTTATCTCATTTAAAACTTTACAATTTATAAACAAAATTTTCTGTTTATAGAGAACAAATTGTAATAATTAATGGAAATATAAGCTACAGGCAGTTTTTAGGTATCGTCTAGTTCAATTAATATTTTAAATTTAATCTATAAACATTTCTTACAATAATAACTTTTTTATAATATATTTTATAAAAAATATTTTTTACATTACAATTTTTAAATGTTTAAAAAATTAATCCACTACAACAATGGTTATAGCAAATTATAGCATAGTATTTCTTTCTTATAAGAGTAAATGATAAACCTATCATTCCTCTCGTGTATGCAGTAGATGGGTTTTATACTCCAGGAATGTCAGTATAAGCGAAGGGTTAAGATCATATGAATATTCATTTGACTAAGTTATTATTCTTTTGAATAATCATGCTGTGCCTAATTATAGTATTACAAATATCATATATAGTAGTATGAGTCTGAAAAATTTAAAGTAATATATGCTGTGTTTTGCAAATATGGATATAATTTTTTATTAGGATTATAATCAATTATTTAACTATCTATTACTTAGCAGTTTCGATATACTCCAATTATATAAAGGCAAACAGGATGAACAATTGAAATTTCACCTTTCCACTGATTTGGTTCAAATTTAATTGAAGTTTTTGTAATTGTGTTGATAAAAACGATAATGGCTTCCTCCTCCTTTAGAAATTATTTTTTTTTGTCTTTAAAAGGAAGTAAAAATATAATATTTACTTCCTTTTAAAGACAAAATTATTTGTTATTGCATTATTTGTTATTTACATTAATTTTGGGTGTTATATATATATATATATATATATATATATATATATATATATATATATTTCTTGTTTTAAGAAAATACACCGAAATGTAGAAATGAATCTCTTTGCTTTAAAAAAATTCCATATCCTTCCTTTGTTAAATCTAATATATATATATATAAAATCAGAACTCTTTCTTCATTTAATCTGAATAAAATTCTTTTTTTTTCAGAAGGCTATTTTTTTAGTACTATCACAATGGATAGCATGACATATGAAGAAAAGCAAATGATTGAAGAGGTAAAATTCCATTTAACTTTTATCGTCCACTGTATATAAATCAATGAAACTTTTACTTATAAGTTACGTTTTATTTTATCTAAATATTTCATGAAGTAACATTCATATTTCAACGAAAACATGGAATAACAACAACGGTTAAAATAGATAATTAATTCGATTGTATTATATAATGCTTAATTATTTCATAAATTGTTAGTATTTCAGTGATGTCTAAGATTATCTAGTTATACCATGAAATCCATATTTCCTATATCAGCGAAACATATCAGAAAATAATAAGAACTGCTAAAATGTATAATTTATTCAATTATATTATAGAATTCCTAACTATTTCACGAAGAAAATTATCAGCATTTATAAGTTGTCTTAGATTATCTAATTATTTCATGAAATAACAGATTTTATATTTCAACGAAACATCATAAAATAAATGTATATATATTTATAAATGTATGCATCATATAATAAAATGTCCACAAATGAATGTGATTGCGTTTTCTCTTTGTATATCATATTTTCCTTCAAGGAACATCATTGTAGTTTTATCATAAATTCCTTTTTTAATTAGTAAACTGTTCGGCTTCCAAAGAATAATCCTCCATAAATATTTGCTAAAATCAGCTAAACTTTAACTATTGATATATCTTTTATAAACCTTATATAAATATTTGAAAACTAAAACATAATTCAAATACCTCCTTCAATTACGGAGTAATATAAAAATAAAGATCTATTTCAGTGATTTTTATGCAGATCAAAAACCGAGATGGGAATCTAATTCAATATTTTGTTCATTTACGGTGAAATAAGTTTTAAAATATTAATATCACTTTTATTGTTTCTTCACACCTCTTAATGACCAATAGGTCCTCATGGCATATTTGTTTTGCTTCATTTGGGATAAATTTCTTTATCATTATTTAATACTATATAACTCCAAAAAATAACTTAAAAAATCAAATAAGTACTAGAACCTTCATAATTTAATAGCTTAAAATTATGCTAACCTGAAAATTATCTTCTATAATTTATCTTCAAATTGACCTCATAATTTATCTTCAAATTGAACGCTGTCTCTTCAGGTACAGAAACTTCACTTTCCTATTTCTAAAGAAAACTTGCAAGGAAATAAACATAACTATTCTTTTTTTGCTTTCAAAAATGGAAAATTATCTCATGATTACATATTCGATGAGATAGTGAATACTATTTAATTTATATTGTAAGAATGAGCTATTTGTGATACGTATGCAAAATATATATTCAAAAAATTATTAAATATCTGAATACTTGCATGACAAAATGCATTTTTTAAAATTTTAAAATGAAAGAAAAATTAGTTTTATGCTATAATATTTTAAACAGTTACCCTGGATAAATGCAAATTGATTTTATTTATTTAAAACTTAAAAATTCCTTCCTGAGTTTCCCTTTATAGCTTCCAAAGTATATCAGAATCCAATTCTTAATTTTTAGTTGAATGGCCTATCTGTAAAACATTTACATGTTCGAAAGATATGTAAACATATATGGTTAGAGAAACATTGTCTTTTGATATTAATGCAGAGAGTCATATTTTGGCACATTTTTCTTTTATTCACAATGCTTTTTAATCTTGGAAATGTATAAAAATAATTTAAAAAAAAAACATCTTAATCTGGATAGAGCATTTGCCATTTTACGGAAATATATTATTATGTTTAAGACAGTTTTGTAAAACTTATTTCTGAACAGACAAAATTTTATGCTTTTAACTAAAACAATCGAAATTCCCAAAATAATAAGAAATTCATTTCAGGAATGTTTGCATATTAGAGTTAATTTTTTATTATAAAAAATGATCGCAAATCTTTCAAACGATAAAAGTTGAATTGTTTAAAATTTCTAAAATGTTACGTTAAAAATCAATTTTTGATATTTTTCAGAAAGTGCAAATTTTCTGCGATTTTCACCATAAGACGATAATTTGTTAATCTATATTTTGTGCATTCAGTAAAACTGGATTGCCTTTCGTACGAAGATATAATCACTCAAATTACTCCTCTTCATATAATTTAGTACGTTTTTTTAACAAAATGTTTGACATTCCTTTTCCATTTCATTTCACCAAGCATTCCAAGCTTTATATTAGAATATCTATTCAGTCAATATCTTTAATCTGATTCCCAATATCTCAGTTTCGTTAAATGTGACCTGAAAAAAAAATCAAAATTATGTTTGCTGTTACGATTATCCCTAAAACTGTTTTTGCAAACTCAAAATCATCGATTTAAATTTTGATGGAAGAGCTTGGATAGCTTAGTTGGTAGGGCTTTGAATTCACATTCCTTGGGCAACAAGTTCAAACCAGCCATCTGAAGACTCTCCGTAAGTGTGGTTGCTGGCCCACATTAAATCTGTCATGGTCAAAAAGTCCCCCTTGTCGATACCACAGAGGGGACTTGGTCAGTGGTGATCGTTCTCGATTATAGATCTAAATTACGATCTGAGGATGATTCAATGAATTTCATGTATAAAGTCCGCCCCATAAAAAGGGTTATCACGTGTGTGAGCTTGAATTCAGACTTCTACCCTCGAATGCTCATTAGTTTATACTCCCAGAAGCTACTGCATCCCTCCTTCCTTTGTAAAGCGCAACACGAGAGCAAAAATTAAAGAAATTAGCCTTGTTCCATCGGATATAAAATAAAGGAATTTTTTCCTTTAAGAATCTAAAAAAAAAAAATCTTTCACTGAGTCAAAAAAATCTTTTTCTCAACAATTATGAAAAAAGTTTGACTTCTTGATTGCTTCGAATGGTAAAATTTAAATTTTATTCTCAATGACTTTTTGAGTGATATTATAACTTTCATCGATTAATTACTCGTAATTTTCTTATTAACCATAGTAGAAATAGTAGAATTAAACTTAATTTCATTATAATTTTGATACTTTTGGAATCCCAATTTAATCCCAATTCATTTATTTATATGAAATGCTTATTAAATAAAAAATGTTGAGAGTAATTCAAACAAAAATTAACACTGAACGTACTTCACCTGAAAAAAATCAGTTAAGAATTATTTTTTTAAAATATAAACTTTTAAATTGGCAAAGTAATCCCATTAGTTACTAGATATTATTTATAACTTGATCGTGTTATATTATTAAATGGAGTCTAACATGAAATTTGAATCTAAAAGTGATTCTGAAATATACTTTTAAGGCGACCAGGGACCTTTAAAATAATCTTTTGCAATTTACACGTTAGCAATTTGAAACTTTACAGGCATTAAGAGTAACACTATTGAGATAACAGACAAAACATTAAAGCATTATATTATATATTCATGAGTTAGTGGGATTAATATAATATAATAATAACGATACATACTGTCAATGAAAAATGTTCCATGCACTCCAAATTTATTAGAAAACATTCCAATTTTTATTATCACTTATTTTAACCCTTTTGAAACAAAATGTGGTAATAATCTGGAAGTCTGAGTATGAAATATCAAAATTAACCAATATAATAACTTAAAACTATTTTTTTTAAAAAAAGGTTAAGAACTTTGGTGTAATACATTGGTTAATTTTGATATTTTGTACTCAAACTTCAAGATTAATCCCAACTTTTGATTCAAAAGGGTTAGAGTAATTAATAATAAAAAAATTGGAGCGCTTTCAAGCAAATTTGGAGCTCCTGGAATTTTCTTTAACGTTATTTATCGCTATATTATATTATATTAATCCCGCTAACTCATAAATATATAATCTAATGCTTTAAAATGTTGTCTGTTATCTCCTATAGTGTTACTATTAATGCCTGTAAAATTTCAAATTGCTAAGGTGTAAATTGC
>JAOUZG010042725.1:2008822-2019657 GCA_026289955.1 Argiope argentata
ACCAGGTCCAGGACAGCTGTTCTAAGTTGGCATTAGGACCAAGGAGCCTTTTTCTATTGTCAGGGCATCCAACGATTTGTGCTATGGTTCCCCAAATGTCTCCAGCAATTGGGTGATTATGTAGGTAAGGTGGTTGTAACAAGGTTCAGGACAGCTGTTCTAAGCTGGATATAGGACCTAGGATCGTTTTTCTATTGCCAGGGCATCCAATGATTTGTGCTATGGTTCATCAAATGTCTCTAGCAATTGGGTGGAAATGTAGGTAATGAGGTTGTAACCAAGTTCAGGACAGTTGTTCTAAGCTGGCACTAGGACCAAGGAGCGTTTTTCTATTGTCAGGACATCCAACGATTTGTTTTATGGTTCCACGAATGTCTCCAGCAGTTGGGGGATTATGTAGAGAAATAGTGTTCTAGTATGAGTGTCATATTGCATTGTAGCAGACTTTTCAGTAAAGTATTTATGACCTAATTTCTTGAGTGTAATTTTCTTTTTGAACGCCTCTGATAAATTTTATTCTTTCTGCATATTATAATTAAAAGTATTTCTTCTTCACTTTTCTAATTTGAAATTACATAGTGATAACATATTTCTGTATATAACTATATTTCTTCTTCTAATATAAATGCTTTTTTTAGTTTAGATTTTGGTATGTGATATAATTCTCATAACATACCCCTCAAAACGTTCAATGATCAGAATGGAAAGGGAACAAAATTTTAAACAAAGTTCTGTGCATCATTCAAATTATAGTATATGCAAGGTGGTCAGAATTAAAATACCAAAAATCTTGTACCGATTGGAGGTCGCAATACGAACATGCGACGCTAGGGCCAATAGGCGAGTAATATGACCACAATAGATAAGTCGCCTTCGGTATTGTTGATGTTATCTGGCTTAGGAAGCTAGAGCCACAGTTCTCCCCACCAGTGAGTCGGCGGAGGGACGAACGATCGTTATGGACTTGTTGTTGCTTGCTTCCGTCAAGTGCGCCTGACGACTTTGCTTTGCTTGCGCACTTACGTGAAATGGGATTGGCGGCTTTGTTCGCTTGCTTGCTTGTTTTGCGTCAAGGGAGTTTGACGACTTTTGCTGCTGGTAGATAACGCCATGACTGCTGTAGGAGTTTGCGTTATCAAGATCACCAATGTACCGATTGGAGGTCGAGATACCGAGCCTGCGACGCTAGTGCCAGTAGCCGAGTAATATGACCATAACACAAAAGTCGACTTCGGTATCGTAGATGTTATCTGCCTTATGAAGCTAGCGCCACACTTTCAACTTGCAATTCAACTTACAAGAATACTTTATTCTTGCAATTCAACTTACAAATTTATGTTAAAAATTAGAAATTTCTTCATCCCATAATGAAATATTTTTTTAACTTATTTTACTTTAGATTAATTTACATAATAATTAATATACGATTTAGTCTTTCCTTATTGTTTTGCAACTTTTGAATCGGGATTTGCTTAGATTCCTTTAACTACAATTCTATTTTTTTATTTAAAGTAAATAGTTGTTATTATAATGTCATTATTTGCCCTCTTCTCATATTAATCAAACTTACTAAAATTTACCCTTTTATAACAAGTCCATTTCGTCTTTCTTTGTTTTTTTGAAGTATTTATCTATTTTTATTCAAAGTTTATTTGTGAATATTTTTTATGAATGGACATTTATCAAATTGATAAACAATATTTCATTTATTTTTTTTTTCCTTTTGCTCTTCAAATTTATTATTATTTTTCAACTTTCAAACAATATTTCTCCTTTTCGTTAGAAAATTCCAAAGAGAAAATGTACATTTACAACTATACAGATTTTAAGGGACACAAAAAATGGCATCTTTAAAATTGGAAGAAAATAAACGAAATCAAGAGAATCCTTATACTTTAAAGACGTATAAAAGAATATAATTTTTTTAAGAAAAATATTTCATTTTTACAATGTGTTTAGTTTTATAAAGCATTGGACTTTTTTTAAAATCAATTCTCACTTTTTTGTGCAAAGCTGATTTTCAAATTTCTTTTCTTTCTTCAAAACATGAAATGTTGAATTATTTTCTCAGAATTTGTTAATATGTAGGATTTCATCTAACATGAAGCTCTTTTTTACTGTTTTTAGCATATTGCCTGGAGGAAAGAAATGGAAATCGACACAATACTAACGGATTATCAACCAACAGAGGTAAGTCTAGTAATTCTTAAATACTAATTCTTTCCCTAAAATATCTTGAAACCGATCGAAAAACTCCAACTATTTTGAGAATTAGTATTTTTAGTTAATTTGAATTTAGAGGCTTTGATAGTATGAAAATATTTTCAAGAAGCGATTACATGAAATGAAATAAATAGGAAATGTGATATTTATTTTATAACAATAAATACGAGACAAAGGTTTTTATGATCGTTTGCAATACCAAAATTTCTAATAGAATGAAAAAATTAAAATGATTAGAAATATAATTTAACTTGCACGAGCACGTGAGGTTACAATGAGGAAAAAAGTAGTTTTTATTAACGTGTTGTCATCATATTGACAAAGCACAAATTAAAAAAAAGTAAATCTTTTTTTGGAATCTTAGATGTAGCGAATTTAATACAAAATAATAAAACAACAAAACATTTTAAAAATTTAAAAAAGGAAATCTTCTATCGCAAATTTTAAGTTATCATGTGAGAGAATTATTATTTCTTAAGCCATTGCTTACCTGAATTAATTTAAATTACTAAGCAGTTTTAACCGGTTTGAAAAAATCACGTGATTTTCAGATTTCGAAAGTGTCGATATTTTTTTTAAAAAAAAACTTTGTTTTTATCTCTAAATAGGTCGACTTCTAAAACTTTTGCCTTACAGCCATTTTTATTTAATATGTTTGAAATTGGTTTGAAATGGTCATGTGATTGTATTATTGTGCAATCTGTAAATTTTAGAAAAGCAATGTTTTTTTCCCTCCATGTCAACATTTTCTAAATATCAAAACTTTGTTTTGCTCGTTAAAAATTAAGGTTTAAATAAAATTATATTCTAATATTTACAGTTTTTTGAGAAATAAAATTATTTAGAATGCTTTTATGATACTATTAAAGAATAAATATATGTAACGTATTACAAAAGTGCGATAGTTAAAGCTAAAAAAGAATAAAAAAACGATAATTTTCTAAACGTGAGATTAACTATTTAAAAGTAAAAAAACCATAAACAAACTGAAAGAGGACATCATTTCATAAAAACGACGGATAAAAAGCAACTGATTATAAAGTGAAGGAAACTATAATAAACTCTTGATTATTTCTATTGAACAAAAAAAAATCGTGTTGTTTTTAAGATTTTAAACAATAAGTCATGATTTTTTATTGTCACTTTTACTTACATGAAAAAAATACATTGTGGAAATCAAAGAATTCGCCTTCCTGAATGTAATGAATCTCCGCATTTTAATGAATCATGCCAAAATTAAAACCTATTTGATTTTACAGATTTAAACACAATAATAAAGCTATACTGGTGAATGTAGGTCATCCTTTTGGAAACCCATCTACTTTTAAAGAAGCATACGTTATAATTTATACTGGTAAAATTATAAATTATAACGTATGCTTATAACGTATGAAATACTGGTAAAAGAAGATAAAAATATCTTATGCCCGTATATTTCGGAGATATCAAAACCTCTTAACCAAAAAATAGAGTGTTCTCACATGATGAAAAAGGAATCAACTATTATTCAAAATGAAATATATAAAAATGTAATTTTTGACACGTGCCTGCATTAAAAGAAACAAATATGAAACATGATATTTTGGAAAAGTAAATTCATGAATACGTTTTCTATGATAGTTTTTAATACATATATTACTTATTCAATTAAACAGTTTTATTTAAGTCAAATATGACTTAATATCTACAAAACATCTTTTATAATCGGAACCCAACAGCTAATTTGTAAATTTTTTTTGTAATAGATATACATCTTTTAACAAATGGTCTAAGTGAACTATACATTTATATTCTTAGTGAATTGAGGTAAAAACTTCTGATGAATTACGACTTTTAAATTCTTACATATATCATCTGCTTTGTGAATCATATTTAACAAAATATTCTTGAGACGCTAAGACCTTAAACAAATAAAGTGGCGCTACAACCAACAAATTCAAACATTAAAGCTGACCGATTTATGAATATTTCAATATAGTTATTCGATAAAATCTGGCGATTTTAGATCAATATATCGACCATCTCAAAAAAGTCAGTAAGGGTTTCTAAAGAGTAATTGGCCTCGATTATGAAATTTTTGGTTGTTCTAATCTTGCAATATGCAGAACTGAATAAATCAATCAGATTTGATCGTAGAAGATAAAAGCATTTATTTGTATATTTAGAAGGTGAAATAAAGAGAATATTTTGCTAAATATGAATTTTTACGACCAAAGAAATGTTTAAAATTTAAACTTCATAAATGTTAAAATATATTTGTAAACCAAAAAAAAAAAAAAGAATATTTTTGTTAAGAGCATTTGTATACATTTAAAAATAAAAAATGAATTTTTTATTGAATCCGTGAAATGTTTGTTGAATAATTCTTTGAAACAGTATAAATTATAAAATATTTTATTTCCTTTTCTGTAGTGAATATAAAACTTCAATGTCGGACTGCTCTGCTTTCAGTTCTTAGTTTTATTTAGAGACATGCTTGGATTGAGTAAAGGAATCTTTATATTAATTAGTTTTATCATTTCAACTTTAATTTAAAACAATTATATGTGCACAGATAGAAAATTAGACGCGGAGTTGAAAAATCAGGACTGCTTATGGTATCGTAATTTAAGGCCTAAAATATTTCACTGAAAAATATATTATGAGACCAAATTATAAAAATAAATAAATTTGACATTTTATCAAACATCTTTACTAGCGAACTAGTTGGTCGCCAAGGGCGACTAATATGATTAGATTTTTTAAAAGCCAAAATGCGGGGTTTGGAAAGCAACTTGCCCAATTCAGAGTGGGATTTCTTGAAACATGTTAGATCCTGGATCGAAAACCATAGATATTCTACAAGACTGTGTAAATTAGACATATGACTGTTACATGTTGAGCAAAATGGTACTGGGTCTCCCATCAACAAACGCCGTTGGGGGAATCGAGTGGGCCAAATCCTAAACCAAACTAAAATTGTATCCAGAATGTGTGTGTTAATTCGAGAATAGGATAAGATAACATTTTTCCCTTTAGTATACTAGAACATTTACGGGGGACCAATGTATCTGTTTTATTTTTTGGTTATTCTAATTATGTTTTGCACCCACCCTCGTAATTTTACTACATATTTTATAGAAAATCATGTACATTATATTATATTTTTCACGTCAACTAAAACCACACTTCTTTTAGTTTTTGCTTAAATATATTCCCTTGAGCTTTGCCGGTTACGATAATGATGGGTGTGCCATTCTGGTTCATGATCTTGGTCGGGCTGATCCAAAAGGTATGTAAAAATTCTTTCCTGCAGTTTTTACCATAAAGGCGCATTATTTGTCTTTGAGTATGCAGCATCGTTGCATTCCTTTCTAACTAGGTGTATCTTCCTGTCCTCGAGGGAAATAAAATATAAATAAATATTAAAGTCAAGTCCTACGAAGTACAACGATACTTTTTTTATTAAATAATTATAATTAATATAAATATTGTATCAAAAATTATTCATTTTCGCAAGAATTGAACGCACATTCTTCACTTTCACGTAAAAAATACTGAAGTCCCGGCATTTTACTGATTGAGCTACTGCCTGCTCGCTTCAGTTTCAATTACAAACTGCTAAAAGTGTATTAAAAGTATTGTTACAAGCGGACGACAGCCGTGAACGCGTCCCGAAGAAAAAATTGGCGACATTTCACAAGGAGCCTCGCGCCAGCTTAGTTGATTTGGTGAGGGGAATATTCTGGTAGCCTCCAGGGAGTTCGCAGTGCGCCGCATTGCTTCGCGTGCTTTCTCGCTTTGCTATATAAGGGACGGGTTGCCGTAGTTTCGGCAGCGAGTTTCCTCTCGGAAGAGAAAAATCTCGCTGAACTAACGGATTACTTCTCTTGCTTGTGATTAGTGAGTTATGTTTACGTTTGCTGTTAACGTTAAATGATTGAGATCGCTGTGATTTACTGTTTACTGTGCTATACGATAGCTGTTTTTCGGACTGTGTTTATTGTGCGTAAGGCTTGTATTTATGATGTTTGGGACTGTTGACTGCTGGATTGTTTTTATCTTAAGTCAAGTCATCCTGTAAATACCTGTAAAATAGCTGTAAATAAATTTGTTTGTGCTGTCCTCAAGTAAAGTCCATTCAATACGAACCCGCTACGCTAAAAGCGTAACAGTATTAAATATTATTTAAATTTCATTAGTGTCTGTGCTTTGAGAGCTATAACCCATTACTACAAGTGGTGTGTTGTTATGTACTTTCCTGTGTTCTTTACGATTGTACACATTTGTCGCCCGTATTCGTTGTCTTTGCGTTAGTGTCTTCGTGTAAATAGTCGTCATTGTTTTCAATTGAAGCCTGCTAATTGTGTTTCCCCACAATACATACACCCACTACATCAACAAACAAAACCTCCTGTGAGAATTTTTTGTAGCAACATTATTAAAAAATGACAAGAATTAATTTCCAAAAATGGCGCATAGATTCAGTAAAAATGCAAAATTCATGCCAAAAGCTAATTTTTAGTAGCTATTACATACCAATTCCATGTGAGATGTTTCCTGATACGACAAGTTTGTTAGTGAATATTCGAGGAAGTTTCGTTGAAACCACTTTTGGATGTTGGTTTAATTTGTAATGTTAGTGTTTGATTAATGTATTTTAATTCTGCCTCAACGGTTTTTAGGTCTTTTGAATGTGGTCAAGAAAGAAGATATTCTGAAGTATGTGATGTATTTCTTTAACCAAGCGAAAGAAAAAGCGATCAAGGAGAGTGAAAAAGCAAATGTAACCATTTTTTGTTATTTTAATAATTTGAATAATAGATTACTTTTTAGCATTTGATATGTCCTTTTTTAAATCATTGTTGATATTCTGGCAAAAATAATTGGTTCAAAATATAATACATACTTAAAATTTACTATAACTGTACTCCGATTATAGTAAGCTATAACTATAAAGCTTACTATAATCGGAGGGCTAATAAGCACGTATTAATAAGCCTCAAAAATACTTTAATCCCATTTTGAAACTTTTGGTGATAAATCACACAAGACTCTCTGACCCTCCCGAAGGCAAGCGGATTTAAACCAATAGGGCTGAATGACAGAACTGGTCATTCAGCCATTCAGAACAATTCTGGCGGGAACTGTGCTCGAGTCCTAATGGCTATCACCGACCACGTTATAACCTTTCCCGTAGGAAGTACGTCCTATCATCGATGGGAGGAGTCTCTCCCCACCCTTGGGGGACTCAATTTTTGATGATAAGAAAATCAATTTTGATAATGCCATTTGTGGTTTTATTGTAAAATAAGCAAACAGAATTAAGATTTTACCACTGAAGAAAGATGTTCAATACAAAAATCAATTGTAAAAAAAAATACTGATTGCATTCTAATATGAACCAGTAGATGTTTTGCGCATTTCTGAGCAACATCCATTTATTTCTGATAACTTAATTCGTTGCGCAACTTTCCAAGCAAAATATTCCGGAAGAGCCTTAGGAAGTTCTAGCTTCCATTAACCCTAGAAGCCTGTTTCTTTAACCTAGGATACCAATCTGAAAAATGAATTTCCAATTGCATTTTTTATTCTATAAAAAATTCTGTATACAATAGAAATTTTAGAGAAAAGTGAGCATTTCTTCATATAATTTTTTAGCTTTAATTTAGTTTTCACACAAGATATCAAATTTTTGTTATTTTATGTCTCAAAAGTCCTCGAAAGTGTAGTAAACACTCTATTATATTTCACACTTGGTACATTATTCACAGTTTTTCCAGACTTTAACAGAAAAAAATTGATAGCTGATAAAATTTTACTATTTGAATCGATGTTGAAAACTATAAAGTGAAAGAACTACATACGATTTTCTTCAAAGAATTTTATGTACATGGCATTACTATCTGACAATATATTATGTAATATGGGTTTTTTAATGCCCTCTTACCCCTCGTATTGTAAATAATATTTCTTCTCTACTCTGATTTACCTTCGAATTTCCCCCTTTTTTTTGCTAATTTTTGTTATATTGATATCTTACATTTTAAATATTTTTCTGAATATTATTTTGTTAACATATATTATATTTTATATATGTGTGCTTTTCAGAAGCTTTATCAACTTGGAAAACCTATATGTACGCCAATTTACGATTTCGACGAATTAACATATGCAAAAGCTATGAATGTTAAAAGTAAGTTACCGAAAATTATATCAACCAAATTTTATCATCATGTCAGAACATGCCGTTATTTTGGTAATGAGATTTGGGGCGACAACAAAAATCAGTAGGCGAAAAATCGAAATTTTACTTTACGCACGAGCATTTCAAGATATCAGCTTTTAATAACGCATTGTCATTGAATTTACAAAAGCTCTGATTTAAAAAAAAAGTTAATGATTACAGCAAAGGAAACCTAGGAAAATTTCATTTTGGGAACGTGATTCTATGAAATGAAATAAATATTAAATATGATATTTTTACAAACATTAATTGGAGGCAATATTTTCAACCCTAAAGTGACTCATTTAATGAAAGAATTAAAATGAATAAATATTTAATTTAATTTGCATGAGCACATGGTGCTTGGCTGCTCAAGAAATTATAATTCTGACATGATACATTTAAATATGCAAGCAGATTTGATTTTAATACTTTTCGAAATTTTTTAAATCTAATTGCAGCAACATCCTCGTGTTGTCGGCTATTTATGATATATATTGCTTTATTATATCTCTTCTAATTTTTTTTCAAATAAATTTGTTCTCGATATATCAGTCAGATATACAAGTGTATATATTTTCATTAATAAATAATATAGCTTAGTATGATAAGTATTAGAATGATATTGGTATATAAACGCAATGTAAAGCAAATAAAAAAACACAATTTTTTTTTCAAAAACAAGCTTCGAAAATAAAAAAAAACATTTTTTTTTCTCAGACAGTACATTATCTAATCATTGAAAAAAGAAAGCATTATGTATTTGTTTGATAAGAGGAAGCTAACTAGTACCTATTAGTATAAATTAACATATGCAAAACATTGAGTCTTCTGATTTCAAAATTGAAATTTCTTTAGTAGAATTTTCTAATTTTTTTAATAGCTAATGATTTTTTAATAATTAAATAATAATTATTAAATTTATTAATTGGTATAAATAAAATTGCAGGTAAAATTCATTAATTACCACAGTAATAAATATTTTTTTTGTAATGTAAAAAGGTTAAGTAAATCAAAGAAAATATTTTGAACTGGTGTCAGAACGGTAATCAATGCCTGACAAAGAAAATATGCATATTACACCTTTCATACTATTTCTTTATTTTCCTTCATCAGACGAGGACGTTTAAAGCATTGAAATAGATTGATAAAAAAGCATGCAAAGTAAACTATTTATAAGGATGTATTTTCTTGTTAAGATTCAGAAGTCGAGAAAATATATTTTCTTGTTGAAAGCAAATGCTGCTATAGAAAAAGAAGAAATGTTATATTAAATTGCTTTATTTTTACAACTTCTGCAATATCACTGGATATATATTATTATGAAAATGTCATATATGTCCAAACACAAAAAAAATCCAAAAAACTTTAGAAAAAGAGAAAAAAAGGAGAAAGAAAGGAAAAAGAAAAAAAAATTAATTATAAGAAAAAGAAAAGAATTTTTTTAAAAAAAAAATCGAAAATTACGTTCCAAAATTTTCCCAGCAGAGATTTTACTCAACTGTATTGGAACACTGTTAAGTTCGACTTTCCAATTGCATTTTTTCTGCTGGCCAACGAATCAGCTTTTTTTATCTTGTTTCAGTACTTTAGAAAACATTTCGATAGATTTTGATTGCTGTGCTGTTTATTCATTAATAGTGCAATAATATTTTTTTCTATCTTGATGATATGGGCATTTGCTTTCATGTCTGGATTCTGTGGATGCCGATAGATTAAAAATCCAACGCCATTCGCATGTCGTTATGTGATTACGACATTTTAATTCCACTATCAGTAGTTTTTTGATGCATAAGGGACTAACTTTCGGCGTCGATGATTGCCCACTTGATACTCAAATCTGAGATCCGCCAAACAGATGATACACTTGATTTATTTTAATCTTTTGTCTCTGGATGAAAATAAAAAAAATGCGTTTGGCTTCGGGCGGATGATAAGCAGTAGATTTTTGAATCAGATTTTATTTGAATTTAGCAAGAAAGTGTCCAGAATGGTGATAAAAACTGATGCAATTTCCCTTATCTCCTTTCATTTTAAAATCGATGCATTTCAGTGATTTCTATATCATTATATATTTTTTTTTCAAATTTGATATTTCTTCACGTGGTATTTTGGTAATCATATCAAGTAAAAGAAAATATTATGTAATCCCAGATTGCATCCGTTCTGACAAGCATGATATATTAATGAATATTTCTAATTTTAAAATTTGTGTAGCACAAACTTCATCTTGCATTTTAAAAAGGATTTTCCTTTGTCGGTTAAATTTTATATTTGGAACAAATGAATATTTTTTTCCTTCCCATAAAGCATCATTTAATAAATTCATTCAGAAGGATAGGGATTTATTTCAGAAATCTTAGTCATAACATCAGAATTAGATATGGTATTATTTAATTCCTCATAT
>JAOUZG010042725.1:2024657-2040725 GCA_026289955.1 Argiope argentata
AATAATAAAAGTGGATATTAACTAAAAAAGGTATTTGATTGGTTCCAAAGTGGTCGTGTTTTGCAGCGATGCATTGGCATGAACGCTTATTGAAATTTTCAGGAATGGGCCACAAAACTTTTACCTTTTAATTTATCCCGTTCCAGCCGAAGTTGATGTTTGGATTCAACACTATTTTATGTGGTTTAGTGCAAATCCTAGACTCTAAAAGGAACCATATATAATAGTTCTTGGGATTGATATTCCCTGAGTATTTTGCCATCTTTTCAGAAAATATCACTTCCGGAAAATACACCTTGAAACGCTTGTGCCTTTTTTACCTTGTGAGTTGTTATAGAGTTTTCTAAACATCCATTTTATAACGCTGAAGAGCGTTTTAATAATAAAGCGAGTTTACGCGTTTTAAACAGTTAATGCTATTGTAATAATTCAATTTAACCAAAATTGAATTCCAAAATACTTTTTATAATTATTTTAGTGGGTAATTTACATAGAGCTAAGCAACGATTTTACTCAAATTCGAGAGGCAACTGCAGTACATTTATGAAGCAATTTTTGAAAATGCCTACCCCAAATGTTATAACAAAGTGTGCTTCAAGTGTTTAACAGAAGAGGCTTTTTCTGATTACATTTGTCTGAGCCTCTCAAGGCAGGATCTGATTGACAGTCCATTCTTAGTGTTGTACTTCTCCAAAGCCCACAATTTGATAGAATTGATATGGTTGCCCTGCACTTGAGGATGTCAAACGACAGATATCACTCATAATTTCTTATTTCTTTTAAAGAAGAGAAGTATTTTCATAAAACAATATTTTATGACTTTTTTGTCATCATAAATGAAAGCAATAATATTTTCAATAAAAATAAATTATTGACTTTTCACTTCATCCAGATGGATGGAAGGAAGACTTGTTGAAGTCAATTGAGGCGGATGACTTGCCAGCCTATCTCGGAGGGAACAAGAGAGACCCGGATGGCGATCCATTCTGCAAATCCTTTGTGAGTATTCACCTGAATTTGAAATATTTTTCCTAATCAATAATAATTTAATCCCATAAGCAGTTTAAAATATTGGAAAAGTTCATACTTTCAAACTTCTACTGAGAGAGCGCTTCAGAAATGGGGATTCAGATGGGGTTGTTTCTCACCATCCTGTTGGGTACAGATATAGTGGGATTTGGCTAAGTTTTATTGATGACGGAGCTCACTCTCCATGGGAAGCGTTATATCGTGGTCGGTGATGGCCCATGGAATTTAATATTTCCTGCGAATGATGTTATATCGACGTACTTGCCATGTTTCCGGCATCCGGTGGCAGGTCTTTCCCGTGATATGGGTGTCCCGGCTTCGAGTCCTCATTATGTCATGTTTGTACTTGCCTGTTTTCGATTTGTGCGGTGTCTGAAAAAGTACCTTCTTTTAAAATAATGCTGTACAAGCGAGTTTGTGATTGTCATCGTTATATGAAATAAAGTCGAACATCTGCCCTTCGGTGCTTAGGGGTCTTTGCTCTCAGAAGCTACTGCACCCCTCTTTCCCCCTTATCTGTCTCGGTTTGAAAAGGTGTTCCATCCAAGAGGGATATGCAACAACAACAACTTCTGATGTGAAAGGTGGTACTGTAGCTGGCTAATACCGTTTAGATTCAACGATATTGAATGCTAACTTTGATATCGCGGTAGTCCCTTCATTCAGTTTTTACTGTGTGCCTTAGGATGGGGGAAAGTAGTCAATTTTGGATTTCTCATATACAAAAAAAAGTAATTTAATCGTCACCTAACTGTGAAAAACAAATTTTAGAATGTCTATCAAACTGGGAAGGATATAGCTCGAAAACTCTTTAAACTGTATGCATGTTATTTTGAATGTAATAGCATTAAAATTATAAACTTATAAAACAATTTTAATAAGTTTAATTTTAAGCAAGTTTGGTCGGCATGCTGTCCTAATACAGATGAATGCAATAACAAAGAAAGAGTATATGTATTATATATATATATATATATATATATATAATGTTTTTAATTAGATGTTATTACTCAAAACTGCACTAAACGGAGTTAATAAACGAAATTTGGTGTAGAACAACAACATTTAAAATGTTGATCTTTATCAAGTTCGGAACTAAATTTATCAAAAAGTTGATAATTTGGTGATTTATAATAATGACTTATAAGAATGGTTATTAATAGTAATAATTTATAAGAATATAAGGAAAAACGCAGCAACTTAAATAAGTGAAATTTGGCATGATATCGACAGAAGCAAAGGAATCCAAAACACTTATTTGGTTTTCTTTACTATACTGCAAAACGAAAGGCGATTATATGCGATATTCTGAAAATACGTAACGATGACGATGTTATTCAATTTTTATCGTGTCAGAACATAATGTTATTTTGGGAATAAGGTTTGTGGGGCCAACAAAAATCCGGAGGTGAAAAATAAAAATTTTATTATCTGCACGAACGTCTCAAAATATCAGCTTTTAATAACATGATGCCATCCTATTTACAAAATCTCTGATTAAAAAAAAGTTAACGACTACCGCAAATAAAACCTAGAAAAGTGTTATTTTGAGAACGTGATTATATGAAATGAAATAAATAAGAAAAGTGATATTTTTTAAATAATAAATGCGAGAAAAAAGTTTTTTCGATAGTTTTCAGCACTAAAATGACTCATTCAATGAAACAATTAAAATGAATAAAAATATAATTTAGCTTGCGCGAAGAATTGGTGCTTGGCCGTTCAACAAATTATGTTCTGACACTATATTGAAATATTCTCAGAGGATTTCATTTTAATCTTTATTTAAATTTATTTTTGTGTGGTTTTCCTTGAAAGATCGTTATTGGACAAACCATCCCTCAAAACTACCAAAAACAAAGAAGAAAAAGAGAACTAGCTCTGCAGTCTGATGTCGAAAAATTCACTGTGTTGCCATTCTCCAAACAAGAAATAACTGTCAAAGTTGAAGAGAAGAATTCGTATCTCGAGTGGGAATTCGAAACAAAGAACAGAGACATCGATTTCTCGTTGTTCTTCAGAGGGGAATCCCAGGAAATCTTCGAAAATGACGAACTCATCCCTAAAGAAAGAATAAATACAAGCTATGAACCTGAGAAAGGTTGTTTTCTATGTGGAAAAATAGGCAACTGTAAGTAGATTTCCAGTTTCATATTTCGATTATTTTCTCTCTGTTTAACATTTTGAAATGAAATTTATCGTAATTTAAAAGCATTTCTAGCTTTAAAATAATTGTTCATATCAGAGAGTTAGTCATCGAAGCATAGTTACGTCATTATTTAGTTTCATTTGGGAAACTGAGGATGTCTAAAAACATAACTATTGGTCATCTATCCTAATTCTATTCACCACTTTGACAAAATAAAATCTTAGCATAACCTTTAGTCACATTACTTACTGAGTAATTAATTAAACTAATTTTGGAGATCAATTTTAACAATTCTCATACATGGATATTTCAAAAGTTTTTTTACTCATTATTAATTTAAATTCGGGGTATTTTAAGACAGCAAATTGGAATAACTGTCATATGATGAGGATGACACCTGAGCTGGTAACTGCCAAGTATTAATCACCAAAAATAGCATACCTCATAGGCTTAGCGTTTGAAGTGTAGACTCCTTTCAAATTTTCTATCACGCTATGAAATGAACGACATTTATCGGTCCATATTTTCTCTTGCATGTAAACAGGAAATCTTAAAATTGATATGATTCATTAAATACGATTTGGTATAGGATATTGTGACTAAAGTTACAGTTTTCTATCAAAATTTGGATTGATATGGGAAGAAAAAAGTTTTAAAAAAGCATATTAAATTTTATAGACTTCTACGTTTACTACGTTTTGTCTATCGGTCACCAAAAAAATCATTGAAAATCACATGGTAGAATAATAAAAATGAATTTTAGATCCTCAAAAAAGATTAATTATGCTTAACTATTGTTTTAAATGGTGCGCAGTTAATACAAAACTATTCATTTCTTTAATATTCTAAGTAGCTCAAAATTATCAATTATGCAAATAAAGGTATGAACGCTCAGGTATTGGTCGGCTTGCCCAAAATTCATAATTCCGCGTGGACGTAGCGGATTACATTTTTTTATTGATAATGCAAGGGAATTTTAAGGGTTTAATATGCTGGTTTTATTAGGGATAATATTAAATTCGAAATTATTATCCCTCTATCACAAAAGATATTTAAGATGAAACTAAATAAGTGTTTTGAAGGAAACCTTGGTAGGATTAACAGGCCTACCAATTGGTTTCCTTGGAAGTTTTATTACTGTTTTTTAACAGTATTTAACCCTAGAAAGGTAATCTTTAAAAAACTAACATGAATGATAAACATTCGTCTCCTAGACGAAGTGTATTTTAAAACAATTTTTAAAGCTAATAATAAAAGCATACTACCTACAGATGATTTTATAATTCTTGATTGTTAACTGGGTAAAAATATTATTTATTTGTTTTCGAAGCAATCTTTACACTTATATGCGTGATGTTCTCCGCACATTGCTCTTGAACATAACAAACAAAAATGGCGCATCATTCCGCGCAAATTATTCAGGCAAAATGCACAATTTTTTCTTCTTTTAATTTCGAATTGCTCAGGTCATTGAATGTTTAAATTTAATTTTAGAATTTCACTTATAATAGTCCTTGTTGATCGGGGCAAAGTTGATATGTTGAGAAGCGTCTGCATCCATGGAGTAAGAAGAACTTCAATAAAATCTTCATATTCCGATTCATTCTCAGAAGTAGAATTATCTTCCACACTTAATTCTTTCAATAATTCATGGATAGCTTCTTGGCCGACCTCGCAAGTTTTCTCCGTGAAAACGTTTCGACATCTCCAGACATACACAGAAATACATACATCTTAATACTAACGGTATAGATAATCATTCGTCTTTGAAACGACTATTGTTCTGGATATACTACCAGCAGAAATATTTAGGGAAAAAGGAATGTCCTCATCTGTAGTTCCCAAGGTCAGATAAAGGTACTGAGTAGAACGATCCTTTTACCGTTATAGAGAAGAATAGTCAAAGTTATTTCGTCAGCATTCGTCCAGGAGACGAAAGGTTAGCATTCTAGGGTTAATATAATACTAAAATTGAAACCTAAAGGTCAATACCGGCAACAATACATTTCTTCCCGTTAAGATGCACCTCACCATTTCAGTTCAGATAATTCGATCCCACACTTTTAATACGTTCATATACGAAGCATGGATAACCATTTTACAGAAGACTACTTACCTTCATATATGAGATGCATCCTGTTTAGATGCACTTAGAAGAACAGATATATCAAATTAGACATTATTGAAACTGATTACTTCGTCTGCTACTTGATAACAGAGTAAATAATCTTTGACATTTTAATGTTTTTGATTTGTTTTGTATATGTTTTTGCTTTCTCATGCAAAAAATGATATGCCAGATAGTTACATTTCCTTTTCTTTCAGATACGATTGTTTTTGACAATTCTTACAGTTGGATTCACTCTAAAGAAGTATACTACAGAATTAGAATAAAGGGTCCGAAGAACGAAGAATTATTGGAATAGACATTACATTCATCTCATAATTATCCAAATATGTGTCTGGAGTTTTGTGTATTGCTTAGTTAAATTATTGATGCAAACTGATATAAAAAATGAAGGAAAAAACAATGCAATCGAATTATAGATTTTTTAAAAATGTGGATTTAATGTTGTATAGATTATGTATGTAATTTATAGTATGTATATATGTATGTTTATAGATTATGTAGTGAGAGTTTATCTCCAATAAATTATCTCTGAGATCTTTAACACTGTCGTGGTTGCTTAGTAAAGTTTTTCGAATTCTTAAAGCAAGTGTTGTAATTGCACTCGTTTCATACTTTGTATTTGTTTTGTATAGAATAAACAATTTTAAATTATTTGCCTATTGCATTTATTTTTACAATAGACACATTAGATGTATTTTTTTCAGAATAATTTCAGTCTATATTTCATTCAATGGGACATCATAAATTAACGTCCTTCATCAGCAGATAGATTAGAAAATATTTCGTAATAGATTAAAACACAAATTTAACGCAATTCATTATAAAATACTAATTTCAACGATTTAGAAGAACATGTTAGGAAGAAAAAAATTGATGCAGTTTGAAAAGTATAAATTGAATGATAAATTTCGTCTGCTTATAAGTCTTAAGTGAGCCATTGAAAAAAACTTAGTATTTTCTATTCTCCAAAACTTCTTTATAATAAAACTAGTATGAGACAATTTTAGATGACGAAAATGAAATATATCAGGTGAATTTATAAAATAATATTTAATTTAATGCCATGCTATTTGCCTTTGGTGACTAGATGAGTTTCAGGAGATATTCTTCGTTTTTCATTCAAAGATCTTACATTCTGGATTAAGTCTTATGAACGTACAAAAATGACCAATATTACAAAAGAATATTATGGAATATTGCAATTTATAATGTGCTCAGAATTTAATTTACTTGCGAACATTTGTAATTGAGAAAGGGCAGTGCATTTTTGTTGCGATTACCGTAATGGCTTGATAAATTGATGGAATACTTGATAAATTATGAAAAAAAATAATACCTCAATAGAATATCCGTTTTTCCTATGTTAAATCATGTTGAAAAAGATGGAACTTTTTCAACAAATGATTATATAAATTGAAAATAATTAAATTCCTACAATTATAGTTTATGCTTTACACTTAAATATTGGCATTTAATAAAAGAATAACACAGTATATAGAATCTGTAGCATTCAAAATTTCCTGGGTTTTCTATAGATTTTATCAGGATGTCTCTATGCTTATGGGAAATATTTAATTCGAAACACTACGATTTGTCAATGATCGAAATATATTTTCAACTAGAATACATCAACCTTAATTGAGTGACAATAATAATTTATCGATATGAATCGTAATCATTTGCCTAAAAAGTCGACATATTGCATGAATAACTTTACAACGGTGGCATATAGTTAAAAATTGAAATTCATCGTTTTTATGAATATACATGTTTCAGATTCCATCGCTGAAACCAGGAAATGCATTTTTGGAAATATTACTGGTTGTATGTCCATCTCTTTGCATGTTTATAAGTATGATAAATTAAGAATTCTTTGATATGGACGGTTGAAATTTGATAAGTTGATCATTTACCAGATTTGTAGATGCCTTCGAACTTTGAGCGAAGTCCATTCTGAAGACGTCTGTGTGTTCAATGGTCCGAATACAAGTTATCACAATAAATACAAACAAAATGGGAAAAATTTTGCAATTGGATTCAATATCCAAATTGCAGATACTAATCAAAAGTATTAGTTTTCTATTAACACATTTGAACAATCCACAATTACTTATTGAAACAATCTAATTCTGCGTCTCAAGTACACATTTCCTGATTGATGATAAGTGCATATTTTATAATTGATTATTAGTACACATTTCTCAATTGATCATAGGTTGACTTATTATCAGTATTCTCCATTAGATATTGAAACAGTCAATATCATATTGCGGAGACTATTCAAAATGAATATTTTTATGGATAACTTATCATAGATGATAAGAGGTGGATCATTTAAGGGTCTGTTCTTTATGAGTTTAAAAATGTGATAATTCAAATACGCTATAACTTAAGATATCTGTCTACGTGCGGAGAAAATTTTTTGAAAAACCCCTTTAATTATAAATTTTACTTTGTTTTCTAGGTCATTGCAATTCAAAACAATAATTAATACCATTTAAAAAGCTTTATTTGATTTGCAACTTAGTCAAATGGGGGAATTTAGCTTAAAAATAGAGAAAATTAGTGTAAAATGCAAAACATGCTAACAGAATTTCTAATCAATATTTTCAAATTCTTTTTTATAAAACATTTGTACAACTTTAGTGAAGGCAATGAACTAGGATCTAAGAAATATTAGCATTTACAAAAAAGTTATAGCAGTTCGAGTATTTCCTTACTCAACATTTTTCAAAATTCACACATATAAACAACTTTAAATAGCTCTATAAACTAAAAAATTTAGCATATTTGAAAAATTCTGAAAAAATGATAATACTTAAAGAGAATAATCCTTTTTTCAAAAATATTAAATCATATTAAAGAAAGATGAAACTTTTGCAACAAATAATCAAATAAATTAAAAATAATTATGATCCTACAATTGTACTTTATAGCCATACCAATCTTAATAATCCCAAATATTGAAATTTTAAAGACCAGTGCAAAACATTGCACTTCAATTTGAAATGATATTCTAATTTTGAAATTTATGATAGTATAATGTTGAAATGATGTACTGTAATGTTTAGAAAATTGTTTCAATTGGATTCTGAGTTTTCCGTGACTTTTTGTAAAAATATTAAAATTTGAGAAAATTGCAGTTAATGATATCCTTTAGTTGAAAAATTTTCCTTTCTACCCTTAAAGGTGTTTTAAATTTTCCACGACGATAAATCTGATCCTGTTTTTCCATATTTTTCAAACAGTTTTTATCTTGCTGTAAAAAATGAATTTTTCGTTGTGTTTTGACATTAGACCAAGAATGTTTTTGCAATCTGTAATTGATTCCTTTTTAACTAACTACAAATCATGCTCATATAATTTTCGATTATCAGCTTTTAATTAATTAAAAGGGTTTTTAAAAGTTTATAATCCAAAGTTTATAATATGTTTATCCAAAAGTATAAACATCTTTGAAGCAATAATATGTACAAATATAATTCTACGTAATATTGATTTTATAATTCTGTAACATGTTATTGTTATACTGTCGTAATGTAATTATATAAATAGCAATAAAGACGTTATTAATATAATTATTTATATTAAGTCATACGGCGTCATGCTGGTATGAAACCTTAAACTGACTGAGTCATATAATGGGTTTATATTACTTATATTTCGGATTTTTGTATTATTAGATTTAAGAAAAAAATGTTGATGTGTAACATTTTAAAGGTAGTCTTAATATGTTTATTATGTGTTATATTGCCATCTTATTCTTGAATAACTTGTAGAACGCCTTTACTCTTAAAAGCTTTATCACCAGCTATCAACCATTAGCAAAATGCAATGAAAATAGGCTATAATAATTCACTCTGCATGTCTTTTAAATTGCCATTGTTGTTAAGAGATGTATTGCATAGTAATTTTGCAGTTTATCAACGTAATGGGGATCAACTTTTTTTTTAGATTTTGAAGAAGAGCTACAACCTTATATATATGTCTAATAAATTCTAATTTTTTCACGAAAATTCATGTTTTAAGATTTTTTATTATATAAAACAGTAGGAAAAAGGCAAAATATTATAATTTTAATATAGTTTTCTGTTTCTGAATTTTACTGTTTTGAGTTTGATTTTATATGATGCAAAATTAAATGCGAACAAAGATTTCTGTTTAGAAATGTTACTTTTGGTTTGAGAAATGTTTTATTTCATTCAACTTTCAAATATATTTCAACTTTTCATTAAAAAAATATCAATACATTTTGTGCAAAAATTTCTGTTTCGGATTGCAATTTCTGGTTTCAGTTAGTTTCAAAAAAAATTTAGAAAAAAGAGAAAGATTTCTGTTTCGGAATGTTACTTCCAATTTAATAAATGTGTTTTGTTTCAAATACATCACCACCTTATAATATAAAGTAGATAAATATAATTATTAACTTTTCATATAGGATGCAACAATTTTTATTCATTTAAATTAAATCAAAATTCAAAATGAAACAGTTCAACTAAATCGGAAAAGTATCAAATTTCAGGTATCCAAATATGTTAACAAAGAATACTGATACCGAAAAAAACAATGAAAGCTGTAATACTATTATTTTGTATGCAGACCTTTAAATTTTACCGCTACATTTAGTTCTCTAGGTATACATTGACACAACCAGTTTTTATTTCTTGTCAGTTCTAAGGGGATTTTCCCCCATTTTTCTATGGCAACTCTTTCAACTCTGGTTCATTTTCAGAAATGGTTCTGTGGCGTTTCATTTTTGAATATATGCTCATAAAATTGAAATGGGTTTTGGAACAGGTAACTATGAAGTAGGTTCAAAGTCTTTGTAAGACAATGTAGTAATGTTTCTATCACAATTTTTGATATGTTTAGGGGATCGTTATCATCTAGGAAGATCCAGCTTCAGGACAATCCCAAATTTGCATCTATTAAAATATTTTGATAGTTCCTTATGTTTTTTGTAGATTTGACAAATACTAAATTATCAACTCCTTCAGCCGCTTTAAACCACCTGATCATAACAGATCCATTCTCATGTTTAATTGATTTAACTGAACACTTATTATAAGATTGTTCAATCTTCCTGCTCTATATTTTTGATTTTTTCGAGCTTCTGTAAACTAAAAAGCGCAACTGTTTCCTCATTTTTAAATTAAATATCATTTCATAAATCTAAACTCTTATTAAAGTACTTTTTGGCAAACGGCAGACGTCCTCTCTTGTTCGTTTTTGTGGTAAATGGTTTCTGACGTAGAATCCTGCCATGTAACTCATATTCCTGAAGAAGTAGTACTTGTATTTATTTCCTTTGCTAATCTTCGCGTGAAACTTTGAGATATTTTAATAGTACTTGCATATGAATTATCTTTGATTTCTTTAATTATTGCTTTCACTTTTGTATTAGTAAGTCGTCTTGGTCTTCCTGTTCTTATAAAATCTTTAATCACTATTTGAAATTTTTTATCAAAATTTTCTTCACTGTACAGTAGTTTCCCTTAAACATTTTTCCAATTTCACTTAAAGCTTTATCATTTCTCTTTAAGTTTATTATCCATTTTCTTTTTTCAAGAGCTCTTTGTTTCTCCAATAATAAGTTTGATAAAGCAAGAGCGCTTTCAACTAAACGGATTAAATTGAGTGCATATACTTTAAACCAAATTTATAAATTTCTATTAAATTCTGAGCCAATTCCAATCAGAGGAAGTCTATCTGCTCGAACGTTCGAATTTAAGTTGAAAAGAAAACAGTTAGTTTCGTAAAATTCGTTACACATTTTCAACGTCTATTAAATTTTTAGCCTACAAGATGCATGTACTTCTGAAGCATGTAAAGGATATTTTTTCGCTCAAAAATGCAATGACTTAAATATATAATTTGGTAGATAATTTTGTGATAACGTTTATATTTTTTGTCAGATTTTTGTTTTAATTGCTTTAGAAAAGTGTATCTATGAAACAGAATTTTCGGGTTTCGGGTGCTATTAACCTCATACCAGTGATTAATTTGCAAAACATCCGGAAATACTAATATAATAGGTTTAATAAAATACCAAGATCCCGTCAAATATTAATATTTTGTAACTGTAGTACGCCAATACCATTCAAGGCGTTCTCTGAAATAAAACTTTTATTAGAGAATTGCGAGAAATTTTTAGGATGACCAATTTCATTAATTTCAAACATCACAATACATCAAAGAAACGATACAATTTGCATTGTGACAATTCTAAATATCATAATATGTCGAAGAATTTATTGGGTATTTAATGAATGTTTCTTACGGAGAAAGGATACGAATTTGACTTCAATTCTTCATGTATTTACCAAAGAAATTTAAAATTCGATGATCATTTGCTCCAGAAAATACACATTGATTAGTGAACAGTTGCAATGTTTGCAGGCATCTGCATCTGAAACCAATATACAACGTGAATATATTTTAAATAAAGACAGGAAAAGCTAAATAAAAGTGAATTTTTGAAAAAGAATTAAAATGGACGAGAGAGAAAAGTACTCGCATACTGTCTAATGAACTCGTTATGTTAGAGAACGTCTTATTCTTCATTGGCGTACTATAAATAATAACCTTTGGCGTGAATTAAGTATTTTTTTAATCTATTATTTCATCCTTGGCCAACGTTTTGGCGATTAAATCCCGGTATCTGAAAAATGTCCAAAAATCAAATTTATTTTTAAACACGAATTTACCAATCAATCGAAACAAAAAAAATTAGCACAGAACTACATTCGTACTAACGAAATTACATACAAAATTTGATATTATTTTGTTACACTTTTTTTATTATTATTTTAAATTTTGTTAAAAATTTTGTATTACGTTTACATATTTGCAAAGATCGACAGACCGTTCAATACCTTGTCGGTATTGCTAAGTTTTGCTAAGTTTGCCCTTTATATATGTTAAATCTGTGTACCGAATTTTACCCATCTAGCTCCCTTTCAGGTTTCTTTTTTGGGAGGAGGAGGAGGGGGTGGTATTCGAATAGATGGACAGACGAACTTCCTCTTTAAAGATTTTATTCAAAATATAATAGAAAACTGCAAATTTGGTGTAAAGACTATATACGAATTTTAATCGCCTAGCTTGAAGCAATTTTGAAATATATTTATCACAGGCAGAAGAATAATTTTCAAAAATGTATTGTTCAGGCTTCGATCGAGAGATTCGTCAAAATCTCAAGTTTAATTATTTTGATGATTATTCTACTTTCTATGTACTACGCATACGAGAAAGTAAAAATAGTTAATGATACGAAATTGTATTTGCAAAGACAGAATAGAAATTTGCAAACGCAATCATGCAAAAAATTGCATAAAATAATATTTATTGTGAGTTTCTAATACAAATCATTCTGGTATTTACATACATTACCATCATTCAGTCATTACATAACAGCTTTTCCTTGCGGTTGTTGTGATTGTTAATTTCAATGTATTTGTTCTGAGACAGTAAAATTTCTCTTTTCAGTGACTTCCTTAACAGTTTTGGTTATCATTTTATCTTGTTAGAACATGATGTTGTTTTGGTTTAAAATTTTTAAAGCCTCAAAATACAACAAATTAGCGATTTACATTTTTTGATGCACTTTTAAGGTTATTAGAAAATAATGCAGAAGTTATTCATATTTTGCGATGTATCGTCGTAAAGTTATAACTTGATTTCCAATTGGTTCCTTGATTTTTATTCATTTTCTAAATTCTTAGGAACTGTCATAATTAATTTAAGTCATTAACTAATTTAAACCGATTTGAAGCAATCACGAAACAATCAGGTGCATCGATATACAGAAAAATGATTTTTTTTTCAAAATCAGACGAGCTCTAAAACTTTGTTTGAAATATATATATATATATATATATATATATATATATATATATAAAGAGAGAGAGAGAGGGGTGCCCTTGGGGAGACATGGAAGAGGAGAGTCAAAGATCAGACTCTCCGATCCGTCACGAAGGTACACGGATTAACCATAAGCACTGAATGACCGGACCGCAGCAACAGGAATTAGTTCTAATGGCTGTCACCAGCCACGGTACAACCCTTCCCGAAGGAAGTGCGTCCCGTCATCGATGGGAGGAGCCTAACCCCGCCTTTTTGTGTACCCACCGGGTTGACGAGATCCAAACACCATACCGGAAGAATATCATCCTCAATAGCGAGGTTCCCCTGGGGGGATATGGAAGGGAAAAAGAATAAGTGCACTAAATATTTAAGTTTTCCAAGAAATGTAATAAGATAAAAAGTTTAAACAAATAAGGAGTTATTCACTGCTTAGAATCTACTATTCAAATTATAATCCTGGGACAAACTCCAAACTATTCAAAATAACACCCCTTCGTCGGGACGGTCTTAAGCGGTGTAGGGATTGGATGTACTCTATCTGGCATAACATATCTGGCATAAAAAAAAACCAGATAGAGTTGCATTACTCTATCTGGTTTTTTTGGATAATAAATAGCGGTGCTTGATTTGGTACACATCCTATAGTTCCAATGTGATTGTAATTATAATGAGATGAGATGCTGTTTTGTCAAGAAGTGTATTGTCTTGTCATCGTATCGTCTTGTCATCGTATTGTCTGTTTGTTTTCTTGTGATATGTGACCATTAAAAAATATTTCCGAAAGCATATATCTTCTTGCTTCCATTGCACGGATTTTAATGGTCTTCATTACACCGCATGTTTAAGTATGTATGGACTAAATTAGACACTTTGAATTTTATCAATGACCTTCTTATGGCCTCGTTAGTAACTTTATCTTTAAAAACACGAATGCTATATTTCCTCAATGTTAATGCCCCGTCTTCGTATTTTGAGTTTTTTTTTTATGTGTGAAATATGATCATTAAAAAGTGTGTACGAAATCATACATACTCTTGCTTCCACTGCACGATATATAATTACCTTCATTCCACCGCATGTTTAAGTATGCATGGACTAAATTAGACACTTCGAAGTTAGTCAGTTACCTTCTTTTGACCTTGTCAATAACTTAACCTTGAAAAACACGAATGCTTTATTTCATCAATGTGAATGTCTTGTATTCGTGTTTTGAATTTATTTTGTGCGAAATATGATCATTAAAAAGTGTTTATGAAATCATACATACTCTTGCGTCCACTGCACGATTCATAATTATCTTCGTTCCACCGCATGTTTAAGTATGCATGGACTAAATTTGAGATTTTGAAGTTTGTCAATGACCTTTTTTGACCTTGTCAGTAAATTTACCTTAAAAACACGTACACTATATTTCATCAGTGTGAATATCATGTATTGTCTTATTATTTTGTTTTGTTTTTTGTGAAGTGCAATCATTATACAAATGTTTCCAAAAATAATACGTCCTCTTGCTTCCCCTACACGGATCTTAATGATCTTCATTCCCCCACATATCTAAGTATGTATAGACTAAATTAGACACTTTTAAGTTTGTGAATGACCTTCTTCTGACCTTGCCAGTAACTTTATCTAAAAAAACACGAACGATATATTTCATCAATATGATTGTCTTGTCCTGTCTTCGTGTTTTGAGTTTGTTTCTTGTAAAATATAATCATTAAAAAAATTTGACGAAATCATACACATTCTTGCTTCTACTGCATGGTTCATAATGATCTTCATTCCTCCACATGTTTAAGTATGTGTAGACTAAATTTGAGATTTTGAAGCTTGTCAATGACCTTCTTTTGACCTTGTCATAAACCTTACCTTGAAAAAGAAGTACACTATATTTCTTCAGTGTGAATATTATGTATTGTCTTTGTGTTTGTTTTATGTAAAATGTGATTATTGTAGAAATGTTTCCAAAAACATACACCTACATGCTTCCACTATATGGATCATAATGATCGTCATTTCACCACATATTTAAACATATATAGACAAATTTTGAGAATTTAAAGTTTGTCAAAAATAAAAGATCTTCTGCTAATATTATCCGTAACTTGATTTCTCAAACCACAAACGCTATATTTCCTCAAGATCGGTTAGCCTCATATAAACCTTTGATCTTTAAAGAAGACATACAAACGAATAAACATCTTCATTACACAGAATATTTTAATATGGCATAAAATTCAGTCATTTTCTAGCAAAATAGAGGAAAGAATTTCAGAAAAATATAACAACAACTTTCAAATTGATTACACCAACATATTAATAGACTGTGTAATGATAGAAAATATGGGATATTCAGCATTAGTTTAAAAAAAGCAAACGTAACGTACCTTGTTTGTGTTAAGTTAAAAAGTAATAACAATTGAGAAATCGATTGCATCTAATTTTCCATTGTTCAATGAGAATGTATTTTATTTCTTTTGTTATCTATTCATCTTTTACTTCAGGTTTCCTTTTTGGTTTAAGGATAAATTTATCTTCATATTCATACTTAAGTATGATATAAATAAGACTTGTCTTTTTTTTACATGCTAATATAAACAGGTGCTATTTGATATTTAAAAGTGGGCATCTTTTCAGCAAAGCATCGAGACTATGTGGATATAATTCTTCAGCTTTCACATCAGTGCATTCATTCCATTTTCCATTGGGCTGATAAATTCCATTCATTAATTCCATTGGGCTGATAAATTCCATAGGTGAGTAATTAATTAAATAATTTTAGTTTGGAGTTTTGATTTTATTTTTTCTGCCTAATTCAATAAAATGTTCACAATTCACAAATTATATTTAAATTAAATCTTATAAATATCTTCTTCGTATCTGCATTCTCTCT
>JAOUZG010042725.1:2069757-2107557 GCA_026289955.1 Argiope argentata
ACTGTTTTAGATGAGATTTAAACAATTTAACGGTAACTTCAAACAGGTTCATCAAATCAATGCACAACGCTTTCTCAAAGCCTCCATTAATAGTTAAAAAAATAAAATTCAAATCATCTTCAATCAGTTTTGGTTCTTCTTTAATTTAAAATTATACTTTATCAACAATATTTTGATGGATATGAGTAAAAATATCTAGAATTATATAAAATTTGGACAATGAGTTTTTTCTTCTGTGCATCTAATGACTCAAATGATTTATTATTTCTGAGAATATGTTAAGCCTTTTGCAATTCGAAGTAGATGCCAGTTTCAAATGACTTAGAAAACACCTTTTCCCAAAAATAAATGAGGAATTTTGGAGAAAAAAAACCCGGAGGCGATACAAAAATAAGTAACAATAAAAATCGGTATGAAAAGATTGCAAGGACGGTTGCAAAATAAATTTAAAAACAATGGTTTCCTGTAGCTCCGAATTATATCTAGAATGCCGATCGCAAATACTTCCTTTTAATTATATTTGCTGCAGATTGCTTGAAGTTCCACCATCTATAAGAAAAGTTAACTAATTTTGAAATATAGTGGGCTACGATTCCCTTATTTTCCAACCTGGAGAATGTAAAAGGTATATTTATCACGTTTCATCCTTTTTTGTTGTTGTTTGTTTGCTTGTTTCAGAAACCCATCAGTCAATTTCTGAACACATGGTAGCAACTGGAACGTGATAAAAGTGGATCCCTTATATAGTTTATATAAGTCATATTTAAATAAATGAATTAAATGCAGACGTTTCAACATATGAAAAATAATTTTAATTTATAACTTAATTTATTGGCGATTAAAAGGGCGACTTTAGTGACAAAAATGAAGATGGCTGATTATTCAAGATTTTTGGTGATATTTCCACTAGAGCTCGAGTTCCAGCGTTTACTCTGGAGTGTTCAAGCTCTGTCGCGGAAAATATAGTTCTAGAAATCCACAGACGACAGAAGCAACAGTGGATTTCAGCGAACTCTATTAGTTCATTAGTTGAAAGCTGATTTCCAAAGTGTTCTCTGTGAGCAATCAAATTGTCCAATGTTTGTACCAAATGCTGTTCTTGTGTATGTTTCGACTCAGTTTTATATTCAGTTTTATATTCATTGTTTCATACAAAATAAAAAGTATTGTCCTATACTTTTTCTACTGTATTCTTTCATCTTACAATTACCGGGTGCCATTTTCCCCCGGAATAACAATTATTTATATTCTATTCAATTAATTCATTCAGGAAAACCAAAAAAAAAAAATAAGAGATAATATAAAGTAGTATGGAACCTCAATAGATAAATTAAAAAATATGGAATCTTAGATTAAAACATAAGTTTAACTCAGCTTACAATAAAATAATGACTTCCACGATTTAGAAGGAAATATGATGAATAAAATAATTTGAAACAATTACAGAAAAAAAACCGAATGGTAACATATTTCATTCTTATGTCTTAAGTATGGTCCATTAAAAAACATATTATATTCTTCAAACTTGCTTTATTGCAGAACTAAAAGCAATTTACCTCAGATGACAAAAAAATACATCAGTAGATTTTATAAAATACCAATTTATTGTAGTACTAGTCTGGGAAACAATTGGGTCTCCGGACATATTTATAAGTTAAACCATTTAGTTAAAAAAAACCCATGTCCAAGCTTCTGTCTAATTATCTGACATCAAACTATGTTACTTTAAAAATAAATGAGATATGATCTCATTTATTTTTATAAATTTTTCTAAGAAAACTAGTCTCACAACATCATATCATTGATATGTCATGTTAATCTTTGAAATTTATATAGTGACCTCTGACTTTTCTTTTTTTTTCGTCCTGAAAACTATATAGATATAAAAAAGAGTCCCTCTTTAACTTCAAATATTGCCAACAGCATTAGAAAATTAAATATCTAACAAACAATGAGAACGACTTAGGTTTCATTTCCAAGAATGAAATAGAATTAATAAATACATTTAAAATGCTTAAAAATTAAATTTAGATTACAAAATAGTGCAGCAGTTACATTGACATCATCTAAAGGAGAGTATTTTTTTAAATTTAAAATGGCGTAAAAATATTTTTTGTACGGGAATATTTAGAGAAATCAACAAAAAATATGAAATTCTAATTTTTTTTAATTAATTGCAATTTTAATAACAATTTGAAAAAAGGGCTGCAAGGTACACATTTACATCCTCCAAAGTGTATCTAAGATGAACTGAGAAGCGTTTCAAATAGTTTGACATTGAGCCGACTTATATATTCAAATTAATCTTCATTTAAAGAAGATTTTCTGATCATTCAGCAAAAAAAATTCTCATTTGAAACTAGAGAGGAAATTTACCCAAAACTTTCTCGCAATTTCTCTAAAAAAGATGTTATCCCAAACAGCGCCTTGTATGGCTATCACTTATAATAGTCATGAAATATTCACTTTTGGAATGTATCTAGTATTTTTTACTGAATCCCTCGTGACATTCTCGGAAAGAATGTTGCAGATTAATCATTGGCTGATCATTTAACATACAATCCTCATTTAAAACCAGAAAGTGAGTCACCCCAAAAGTTTCTCGCAAATTCTTTAAAAAAGATATTATCCCAAAGAACACTTTGTATGGCTATCAATTACAATAGATATGAAATATTCCCTTTTAGAATGTATCTAGTAATTTTACTGAACTCACCGTGACATTCTCGGAAAGGGTTTTGCAGATTAATCATGGGCTGAGCACTTAACATAAATCCTCATTTAAAACCAGAGAGAAAGAGTCTCCCAAAAACTTAAATCTGATTTAAATCTTAATCCCAAGATTTAAATCTGATCAATCTGATTTCAATTTATTTTGTACTTAAATTAATTTTAATTACTTTTTTCTAAAGGTTTATGACAGAAGATAAAATGATTGATAACAAATAATTTTTTTGATAGGAGAACTTTTTTTCATTCCGACTGTGATTATAAGCCTTCATTCTTTTAACTTTTAATATGATATGAGTTTCCACATATTATTTTGAAACTTTAGTTCACAAAGTATGCTCAATCGAATATTAACATAATATATTTTTCTGTGCTCCAGACAACATGTGTGTAGATGGGATGTTAAACACAAAAATTCTGAACAATTTAAAGCGAATTTTTATTTTAATTTTTTTTTTCATTTTTTAAAATTATTTATATTTTTAATAAAAGCATAAATTATGCCAAATTATGTTTTTTTTTTCATATATTTTTATAGAAAACTAGGAATGCTATTTTTTTTATTTCCAACAGATGGCAGCCGGATTCTTTAATTTTCATTTTTCCAATTTCAATGAAAAAAAGGCATCTATTTGTAATAAAAGATTTTACGTGCTCATTGGAATGATAAGACATCGTATATCGGAGTTAAAGATTTCCATCTTTTGCTTTATTTATTGAAAAATTTATTATAAGGAAGTAATTTTATATTTAAAGGTACGCTTCTTTTTTTGAAGAAAATATTGGTATATATTAACTATAAAAAATTGATTTCTTTATACTTTACCCTGTATTTGATTATTTTTTTGTTTCTTTATATTAGAACTTATTTAAAGTACTGCGAGCCTCTAAACAATAAATTACATGGCTTAATTGTTCTTAAAATATTATAGATCTTTTCTGTGTTCTTAAGGAATACCACTAAAACTTTCCAGAATATCTGATACGAGTGTTCGAGAGTTATAGTAAATATTGTTACAAACCTGTAATTTTCCTTCCCAGCACGAACATTGCCATCTTAAGAAAGATCATTTTACTGTTGCGTACTGAATGGGTGCCGCGTTAGTTCTGTCAGGATTTGGCTACAAACTTGGCAACGAATTTGGTGACTTTGGTTACAAAATGTATATTACCAAAATGCTCAAGAATTTTCCAGTTCCGCCCAATACAAAAAAGGATGAATTCTGATTGGCCAGATGGTTTCCGGCCCTACCCCCTGGGTGCAATAAAAGGATGGTAGAATCAAGCTGAAGGTGATTTAAAAAATAATATTCATACAGCTGAGCAATTCGAATTTCGTAAGGAACTCTCAACCACCCATCAGTTAGTCAAGGTGGTAGAGTTCATTGAAAAAGATCTTGCAAATAATGAAAAGTCAGCGGCAGTGTTCTTAGATATCCAGAAGGCTTTTGACCGAGTTTGGCTAGAGCCTTACCTACAAAGTCCCCACGCAACTAGCCTAAATTTTAATCTCCTACCTCGGCGAATTAATCCTTCAGGATTAAACTTAACAAGGTTTACTCTGACACCAAACCAATTCTAGTGGGTGTCCCTCAGTAATCCAAGCTGGGGCCGGTATTCTTCACATTATTTATTAATGACATTCCTAAACTGTTCAACATTATGCTGTGCATGTACGCAGACCGTACTGCAATACTTGCACAAACAACAACCCAAAATATGCCACTATAGCTCTTAATAGAGACATCAAGTCTCTCGAGGACTGGTTTTTGAAATGGAAAATTGTAATTAACGCCTCAAAAACTGAAGTCATGTTTTTCTCTAGAAGTAAATGCTTTAATAAATCCCCCCCCATCTTAAGATTAAAAATCAAATTATACCGTGGTCTAAGGAATGTAAATATCTAAGAATCATATTGCACACAAAATTAACTTGGAAACCCCATTTTATCTATATTACTAAAAAGTTTTGAGTTCTAACCGGTAAATGTTTCCCTTAATCACTCGAGACTCTGAAATGACGAGGAAAAACAAAATGCTTATTTGCATTGTCTATTTGCGACCAGTAATTATGCTTCCCCAGTGTGGGGCTATGCAACTATAACTAATTTGAGACTGTTAGAAATCTTACAAAATAAAATAATTAGAAAAATCTGTAATATACAAGAGTATATCCATCTGACATGTATAGAACATTGGATTACCCCACTCTCAAAAATTTCTTTAAAAACATAGCAGTTAAATTCATCAATAACATGCGTCAAGTTAATAATAAGGCATTTAGAAATATCTCTAACTACACTCCCGATCCTAAAGTAAAACGTCCCAGAAATATTCTTCTTGATTAAATATTTAAAACCTAAATTATTTTTAACTCCTAAACATTAGTTTTAATTGTAAACTCATCTTTAAAAAAATTATACAATAATCTACTGCAAGGAGCCATACTCCCACACCCCTCACCTTGCAATAGTCTATATTAAGGCGTCCAGACATTTGCCACCTCACCCACCCCTCTACTAGTCAAGCACTATAAATATCTTTCCAGTCTCCCTCAGCACACTTTCCAGCTTACAGCTCAGTCTAAAATTGATTCAGTCTCCAGCCACGGAGGGAGACGGACGTGTAAGATGAGCAATGAACTCAACTCAATCTTCCAGTACACTGTCGCCCAGTTATCAGGTGGTTGTAACCGTACTTTTAAAGAACTTTTAGAAACTCCAAATTTAGCTGAAACATTTAATACAGAAATCTCTAATGGAAGTCAGTAAAGTTTAGCAAGCTCTAACTTAACTAATAAATCATCACTTGCCACTCATGCCACTAATAAATCATCACATGTCAGCAACTATAGGTATAAAACTCTTTCCAAGAGTTCTGAATTTGGAACTTTCGCTTCTGACCACAACTCAAAAACCAAAACAACAGCACATCCGGCGTCATCTACTGCCAAGGAAGAAAAAACAAAACTCCCAGCTAATAAACAAAACTGGAATGATTGAGTAGAATTAGCCGATCAAGAAATAAATTCACAACCAAATTTCAAAATTCAGTTAAAGGTTTCCGACATGGAAATTGAAAACCATACCTCAGATATTAACTCTACAGATGATTTCCAACTAGTTAACCCCAGGAAAGCAGCCAGAAAATTAAGGACTGAAATTAGTACTAAAGCCATGAAAACCACTAACCAATTCGAAATATTATCTGAGCAGCCAGAAAAATCTGAAGACTTCACTCCTAAGCCAGCAGTAATTAATCTCAAACTCAAGAGCAACTATAATCTTATACTTCAAGAAATCCACAAAATACATCCAAAAACGACTAACCAACTCATCAGGGATATGATAGCCATCCAGCCGTACACCGAAGAAGATAGAAAAACATTATAAAAATTTTAACAGAGAAAAAAGAAGAATTTGTATTCAAAGGGCTCCCTGGGGACACCGAGAAAAATAAAATCATCCGAGAATTATCAGAATTAAAGTACGAAGTCATTAGGTTATCCCAACTTAAAAATTATCGCATGAAAACTCTTTATCATATTTTCTTATTGGAAATCAAGAATAGCAGGAAATCCATCAATATATATAATGAGAAATATCTCCATTTGAAAGTAGAAATCGAAAGTTACAGTAAGAAATCAACTGCCACGATATGCTATAATTGTGCTGGTTTCCACCACTCAGCCAGGAATTGCAGAAACATGGAAAACGGTCACCTGGCTGCCTGGAAAGGGTGTAAGAAATTCCCCAAGTTTAATATCAGAAATACTAGAAGATCATTTGCAGATATCGTTAGAGAACCACCAATTAACCAACCTTGAAAAGCTACTACAGTTACTAAGAAACCTGACGCCCCCCCCCAACTTTAACAGATTTTAATGACCTGCCGTCAATAATTGAAACACTCCAAATTATCAGAGAATTAAGAGAAGTACTCCAGGAATTCCCCTAACTGATGGAAGCCACAAGGCTAGCCAGGAAAACAAGCAACAAAGAAGAAAAGAAACTCATTATCCTCAATGCTCTCATTGGTTAAGATGTCAAGTTTTCAAGCCAAGTTTTCCTACAAGAGACTAGCTCCTGATTGGACCTCCTACCACAATAGATTAATCTTCATTTTTGCTTCACCATCAACCGAACTCCCGTTTACTCACCCACCCCTATACTCCTTGACAGCTCGATTCCTATTGGTTATGGTAACCCTCACCCTCTCTACCACCAACCCAATGCTTCGTTTTCGGAAGGACCAGATCATTTCAACTTTTTCTACCAACACTGCAAGTTCCTTCTCAGTTCATGTCAAACTTCAATCGTCAAGTCCCTCCAGTTTTGTCATTAAGGGAATAGTTCTCTTCGCGAAGACAGGTGCCCCGATAAACATAACATCGAACTTGAACTTGAACTCGACGCACTTCCAGAGCTCGACGAAGTGGCAAAGACTAGTATCTGAAAGACAAGCTGCTCACTACCCACCATTACCGGGAATAAGCTCCTGCCGGGGCTAGGCGCCCCGTCAACCCATCATTACCGCTGAAGGTGATTTGATTTGAATGATGTATTATGAATTGAATCTATCTGGAAGTGGAGTTGGTCTAGAAGACAAGTAACGAAAAAATTCAAAGAAAAACTTACATTTATCAAAAGACAAATCCTCTGAATTTTTGATAGCAGTTTCAATAACATTAATTTTGACATTTAATGACCTTGATAATCTATCCTACGGACTCTTTTCATAATAATCCAGAATATTGCATATTTGATGTATATTATTAACGTCAATTGGTAATGAGGAATGCTCCTGCTTCAAAATCCTTACCTGTATAAATGATGCATTTAAAAATGGTTCACTGTCAATACTTATAGCATATGTTAGGGAAGGATTACGATCATTAACAGATAGATGAATGAATAACATATTTTCCTTCATCTCAATAATAGTCTAAAAGGAAGAAGAGTTATGGTCGTTAATATATTTCTTTAATCCATTAAAATTAGCAGCAGCCTGTTTGGAATGTAAGTTTTCAATTATGGAATGTTCGAATGGGATGTCTCTTTTTTCTCGAAGATGTTAGTGATGACAAGTATGTTGGACAGCAAAGATTGGACAGAAAGTATGTTTCAGACTGGGCTTCTTCAGAGAAGCAGATAATGTTTCCCCAGTTGATTCAACAAAAAAGTAGTTCTGAAAAGCACTTCATCCTCTTTAAAATGTCTTTCACATACCTAAAAAAATAAACAGAAAAGTTCACTTTAATGCAGAATAAATTGTTATATTTATTTTTAAACCTAACCTTTTAAACCTATTTTATATTTATACACCTACAAATCAAGGGGAAATGCTTTTAACTTTTAATATATTTTAACTATTAACTATTCCTAAACTATTAAATATTCCTGATTAAACTATTTCTTAAAAATCAGCTATTTTTATGTTTTACTTTTAAAAAATATATATAAACTAATTCTAACTCTTCTTAAACAAAAATTAGCAAATAATTTACATCACTTTTATTAACTAATGCAAGTTTAACAGTCTATATTTTACATTAACAAAATAGTAGAGCTAATATTGAAAAAGAATCGATGCATCTTAATGAAATTTTGATCAGAATAAAATTAATTTTTTTTATAAAATTAAAACTGTAATCACTGTTTGAAATTTAAATGGGAAGTGGATTTGTCTTGTTAAACTAACTATTAGCGAGAAACTGAAAACTTATGCTAATTCACATAAACAGACTTATAATTTGTGATTACAGAATACTGTAAAAAGTATTATAAAAATACAAAAGGAAAATTGGCTACAAGGACAGAAATAATAATAAAATAGATCGCAAAAATACATATAAATGCTATGCACAAACACAAAATTAACAGAAAAAAAATATATGGATTTGTAGAGTTACTTTTGTGAATAATGCTCTTGAAATCTAAACAAATCTCTGTTTTCTTCGATGAAACGAATCATTCTTTGAATTTTCGTCCTGGATCCTTGGGAAGAGGCAACACTACGGAACCAAGCGTGTTCTAGTTAAGGTGTTTACTTGGTCATATGGAAGGAGGAAGTCAGCAAACATTCTGTTGAGTAGTGTATCGGCTTAGCAAGGGTAGGATGCGAGGTGAAAACGTCGGAGATATGAGGGGAATGGTTCGTGAAATGTAAAGAAAAGAATATCTTCCCTTTTCCAGTTACATAGTGGAAGTGAGACTTTGGGAGAGAATGTTGAAACCTTACCGACAATAGAGCATTCATGCCCGAAACAGGATTCGATCTCGGGATCAAGGGTAAGATGCTCGACTGTTTTGTCCGGATGCAGGCATGAAGCTAGTGTTTATGAAGAAATAGTTCTTGCATTTACTGCCTTCTCTGATCTTCGCGAAATAATTTGAGATATTTTAACAGTACTTGCATATGAATTCTTTTTGATCTCTTCAATTATTCCTTTCACTTTTGTATAAGTAAGTATTCTTGTTCTTAAAAATTCGTTAATCCCTTTTTGAAAGTTATATCAAAATTTTCTTCTCTATAAAATGATTTCTCGTAAGCATTTTTGCTTTTTCACTTAAAACTTTAGCATTTCAATTCAGGTTTATTGCCAAATTTCTCGTTTCTGGAGCCGTTTGTTTCTTCATATGCCGGCTTTCTGGCACGGAGGTAGCGCGTCTTCCTCGTGTTCTGAGAGTCCCGGTTTGGGCATGGATGTTCTTCTGTGTGCTATCGGTGAGATGTGTGACTGCGCCCCCCCGTTAAAAGGTGCTGCGCAAGCAAATGTGGTGAGTGTGTTGCTAAATGGTATTCTTGTCCCTAGTTGGTACTACTTCAAAAACAAGAGACGCTCCTTTCGGCTTAAATATGCTGCTGGAACTGCGGGGGGCTTATCAATTGCAAATGTCATGAGTAACAACAATAATTTCTCTTATATTGTTCTTGAAATTAACATGAATTCAGGCAAAATACAAGAGTTTAGCTTACGTCACGATCCTGGTGGAAGAAATGGTGGTATCAATAAAATAAAAATATTTGAAGGAAAAGTAGTTATGAATATTTACTTTTATTGACGAATAAAACGGTATGATGTTATGTTTAAAATAATTTTCTTTTGCGTTTTTTATCTTAGTTGATTTTTTTTTTAATTTTCGATCCTGCTTAAATAGTTTTTGCTTGTGTGTGTGTGTGTGTGCAAATAAAACATTTTTTTTAAATCTTACTTTCTTTGAATTCTTTCTGTATAGTATGTTAGCTTCTGAATTGCTTTTTTGGGGCTTTATTGAAACAAAGTATATTATAATCATAACAACTTCTTTTTATATATTTAGGAGATCACAGTAAGTAATTTGGAAAAAAGAAACGAATGTTCTATAAAAACAGCCATAAACATTTTCCCGTTAAAGTTATTCTAAAATCGATGTTTTCATTATAATCTGATGCTTTAATAGAATCTGTCAATAAAACTAGAAATAACTGTGAGTGCGGGTTGAAATATTTATTCACTACAAACAAAGTGGTGAGCTGAATATCCTTCTTCGATATAAATCTCTAAAGGAAACAATATTTCAAGAAGAGTAAAGAAAAAAGTTATGGAATTTCCTTTAATTTTATCATACACGATGTAATAATTTGTTAAAACAATGAAATAAATAGGATTTTTATCTTAATAAGAGCATTTTTGAATATCTTCTGTCGCTTAATATATAAAACATAATTCAAATTAAAGGACGAATAAAATGAAAATGATAAATTATATAATAGAAATTGTCATTTTTTTGAAGTTTAAGGTTGTTTGTTTCATTATTCATCTTTGACAGGTAATATTTTCAGAGTATTATACAAAAGATATTTACATATTTTTTGAACGATTTTCATCCAAAAATTGAAAAATATATGTTTTGAGGTAAACATTTGTGGCAACCACTAATTATTTAAATTAAAATATATCGTCTGTTACTTTTAAATTCTTTCTTTTTCCAAAATATTGCATGTCACCTAACTCTGAATTCAGATGTGTGTGTTTGTATTTTTTCGAAGTGAAATATTCTTATTCCATATTTTAAAAACATTGTAAAATGAATAGAAATAAAGTGTAAAAGTGTAAATTAAATCATATTATTAATGGAAAAAGGAAAAAAAACTTTTAGTCAATTTTCTATATAGAAAAAAAGACACTAAACGATTATTCGAAGATTGTAATTACAATTTCAATTGTACCTGGTAATAAGAAAGTTTCCACCAATTTGAGATCGATTGCAAAGTCTTTAATTACGTCTCTAGCAAAAGTGAACACACACACACACACAAACTAGCGTCTTTGGCGTCCAGCTGGATCGTCAGTATTAATACTCGCTGATCATTACCCCTACCGCTTCTGTTACTTACATGGATTTTTTTTCTAAACTTAAGGCTACGAACACGGTTGTTTGTATGGTCTCGCCAGTGCAAACATGGTATTAGAGTAAGCGCGCTGGTAGCTTCCTGGCTCGGGGCAGTAGTAGACGAGAACAAATTGTTTTTATTCATTTCTTTAGTGACCATCTATTATCAATTACTTTTGTAGTGGGTGCTAAATAGTTCGGACTCTAGAAACTAAATGGACACTAAACGTTCTTCTGCACAGAACATAACATTAAATGTTCAAAACACTAATGTTCGAACACTAAATGTTCTTCTGCACAGGCCTCTCCTGACCGCATTTTATCTTGTCTGCTGCTTACCAGACATAACCTGGTTCCTCATACCATTTTGGTACTGGACTTTCTGAGAATAAATGAGTTCGTGGACCTGATCCAGCTCTGCTAGTCACGGGGATGAGAAACAACAACATGTTCCAAATAATATGTGTTATCGAATTCAACAATTAAGTAGATCCGTAGATTTAGCTGTAAAAAAGAAAATATATTGATGTTTTTAAAATATAAAACTTAATTTTTCAGAGAACATTTCAGGGAAATGTGTCAAAAAATTAATAGTAATTCGAATTATCGATTCACATTTATTAAGTATTTTAATATTGAATTAATTTTAAAAGTTGAGAATATGAAAAGAGGACTTGAAATAAAATCTAGAAAATAACGTACTTATATCAAGATAGAAAGTCAATACTGTTTTTTTTCCTTTATTTTCTTAGGGTAAAAAAATTACTTTCTTTTTCCAAAATGCCGCAAACATCAGGTCACTGTTAAACATATTCTAAACTGCTTAGGACTTCTTTGGGGAAAAATTTATTCTTCTCCCTTCCTAGTCATTGAATTTCTTTTTGTCAATGGATTTTTGGATTTGGTCTAAGTTAGGTCAAAGAGACTAACAACAACAACATGCATAGTGGCAAACTTAAATCTTGTTGTCTTGGATGCAACCTTGGGACACCTTTTGCAAAGTGGCATACACGGAGAAATTATTAAAAAAAATCTCGATTTTTAAAACGGGAAATTTTGAGATGCGAATTAATTACACATGTTAATTAAGTCTATTAATAGGTTTTTCGTTCTAAATAAACCACTTTTCTTGAGTAATTTCTATTTTCTATCAACTTTATATATAAGTGAAGAAGTTACAGAGAATATCAATTAATTTTGTTAATTATTCTTATTTTTTTCTTGTATATGGCGTATAGAAGAAGTACCGTAATCCTCAAAATATTTAAACCCATGACTTTGATGAATTTACACTCTTCAGATCTTCCAAAAAACCACAGAACAAAAACCCGGACTAAAGTCTATCCGTGTGTCTATGGCATAGATTAATCAATAGTGCTTTCGATTAGATGGATGAAATCAGTTGCATGTACTTTAAACCAAATTTATAGACGATTTATATTAAATTTTAGTCAAACTTCCTTCAGAGTAAGTCTGTCTGCCCAACTGTTCGAATATAAGTTCATGCAATAGCCACAAACGAAGACAGGTAGATATGTACAATTCGTTACATCTATTTAATGCAAATTTCTATTAATATTTTAGGCCTACAGTATATATTTACTCTCAGAAGATGTAAATACCATTTTTTGGCTCAAAAACGCAATGATTTAAAAGTATAAAATTTGGTATGCGATTTTGTAATACGCTTGTATTTCTTTTTACAAATTTTTGCTTTAATTGTTTCAGAAAAGTTTAGCTATCAAACAGAACTTCGATTATCTGATACTATTAACTTTATGCAAACGATTAATTGTCAAAACATTCGAAAAGATTGATGTGACAGATTCAATAAAAATAGTACATTCACGGCAAATATTAAGATTTTGTAACTGTGGTACGCCAGTATCATTCAAAGCTTTCTCTGGAATAATACTTTTATAAGAGAAGTGCGAGAAATACTTGAGGAGACCACTTTCATTAATTTCAAACATCACAACACATCAAAGAAACGATACGAATTATATTATGATAAGTTAAAATAGTATAATATAAAGGAGAATTTGTTGTGAATTCAATGAATGCTTATTATGGAGAAAAGATACGAATTTGACTTCGATTCTTAAAAAAAATGAAAGAACTTACCAAATGAATAAGATATTCGCTAATTCAGTCCACCGAAAAATACACATTGACTATGGAATAGCTGCTATGTGGGAGGCACCTCCATTTAAAAAATATCTAAAATGAATACAAATTTTAAATAAAGACAGAAAAATCTGTAAAAAAACAGAATTTTTGTAAAGGAATTAAAAGAGACGAGAAAGAAATTTTTCCCGCATACTCTTTAATAAACGCGTTATGTAGAGAACGCCATTGGCGGAATATAATTGTGCGCCAATAGACAAGACATTCTCTGTGTAACGTGTTTATAGAGAAACGCTATTGCCGTACTACACTGCTCAAAACAATTAGGGGAGCAAGCAAAAAAATCAAGAAAACCGTGCGAGGCAGCCACGTATTGGCATACAATGGACAGTACTCGCTTATCCATGCGCAATGCAGAGAAAAAAATAAAGCAATGTGGAATTAAGTATTAATTCTTTGAAAATATGGAAGAAACATGAAAAGATGATTTAGGGTAACAATTTGGTTACATGTAAACGATAAAAAAAAAGGCTCTGAATAGGCTCGAGCAGCTAAGACTGCTTCACACCTGCTTGCCATGGATGCGATGAGGGTATCGATCAGACTTTGGGGAATAGTGTTCAATTCCTCAAGAAGTGAAATCCCCAAGTCTGGGACAGTCACAGGTGGCCTTGACCACGCAGCAGTGCGTCGTTCGAGCATGCCCCAAACATGCTCGATTGGATTCAGGTCAGGAGAACACGCTGGCCATTACGTACGCTGTATTGTTTCAGCTTCAAACATGTTCTCCATCAGACGAGCTCTATGCGGTCGGGGATTATCATCCTGGAAAATAAAGGAATCGGCAATGGCTCCAGCATAAGGGATGAAATGAGATCGCAATAAATCGTCTGCATACCTGCGGCCCATCAAAGTGCCCTTCCGAATGAAATACAGGCCCGTCCGTCCGCCTATGCTGATTCTGCCCCATACCATCCAACCAGCTTGTCTGTAATGTGACCTTTCACGAACAAATGCGGGGTTATTTCGAGTGTCCCTCTCCCGCCATACCAAAACACGTCGAGTGTCACACTCCAGGCTGAATCGGGACTCGTCTGTAAACAGCACTTGGCTCCAATCATGTTGCTGCCAATCTCGATGTTCAGCAGCCCATCTTCTTCGGACCGCACGGTGGCGTTGGGTCAACGGAATGCAGACCATTGGCCTACGTGCATAGAGCCCTCCCCCATGAAGCCTATTACGTACTGTTTGGCTGAACACCCTTCGTCCTGTTGCCAAGAACCACTGTCTTTGCAGCTGAGTAGCATTCTCTGTTCTGTTTCGACTGGCCGTTAACCGCATATACCGGTCATCAGTTTCTGTAGTGGCGCGTGGCCGACCTTGCCCTGGTCGACGTCTAACATTTCCTGTTTATTGGAATCGATTCCACAGCCTTGCAACAACTCTTCCGGCGACTCCGACAGCGTCCACGACACTCCGTTTTGCTTGGTCTGATTCCAGTCAGCCTATGACACGCCATGCCATGGATTCGGGTAAATCACGTTGTTCGGACATTCTCATAAGCTTGACTCAAAAGTAGAAAGACTGCGCAATCAAATTTCACAGTTACGGCAATAAAACCAATTTTTCTGCAACATCCGGATTTCTGGCCTTATCTCCTTTTTCTGGTTTTTGACGCCGTGAACTTTGATTTGCATATAAAGTTTTCTTCTTCCGTTTCCTGGCAGGCTGTAATTTATGGATGATTCATTTTATGTTACTTATTGGTAGACATCTTTGCGTAATTCTGTTAAAACCATGTGTTCCCCTAATTGTTTTGAGCAGTGTGTAATTAAAAAGTAATGTTTTTTGGCGTAAATTTAGTATTATTATTGAATCTATTGTTTTATCCTTGGCGATTAAAGCCTAGCAACTGAAAAGTGACCAAAAATCGAATTCATGTTTTAGACGCTTTTTTTACCAATTGAAAGAAGTAAAAAATTGTTACAGAAATACAATCGTAGTAACAAAATTACATACCGAATTTCATTTAATCAAGTTGTTTTTTTTATTTTTAGTATTTTTGAATAATTTTGATAAGAGTTTTGAATTTAGTTTATATATTTGCACAGATCGACTGACGTTCAATACCTTGTTATATTAAGCCTAAAATTTGCTACGTTTTTACAATATATATTTTTAATCCGTGTACCATACTTCATCCATCTAGGTCTCTTTCAGGCTTCTTTAGAAATGGTTGTTGTTTTTTTATTCGAACAAAAGGACAAACAAACTTCTTTTGTGCATATTGAACTCAAAATTTGATCGAATGCAGAATATTTGATGTAAAGAATGTATTCGAATTTCAATTACCTAACTCCATGCAACTTTGAGCTATATATCACAGGCAAACGGATAATTTTTTTAAAATTTGTTTTTTAAACTTCAGTCGTCGAAATTCGTCAAAATCTCAAGTTTAAACTTTCTGATGATTATGATTTATTATTTGAAGATTTTTATGATTAAATTTTTTGACGATTCATCTAATCAACGTATACGAGAAAATAAAATAACGTTAAGGTTGCGAAGTTTTATTTGAAAACACAGGATAGGAAACTGCAAGCGCAATAAAGCAAAAAATTGCATAATAGAATATTTCTTGTGAGTTTCTAATGCAAATCAGTTTGGTTTTTTACACTTATTATTTTTATCATTCTATCATCATGAAATTTTACATAATCTCTTTTCCTTGCGGTCGTTGTAATAAATTATTTCATTTCCTTTGTTCTGAGACAGCAAATTGTTTCTTTTCGGTGACTTCCTTAACAATTTTAGTTGAGATTTTATCATGTTATGAAATGATTTTGTTTTGTTTTGAGGTTTTTGAAACATCAAATGACATGGGCAACAAATTGGCGATTTATCACCTTTGAAGTATAATTTTTTCACTTTTAAGATAATCGGAAAACAATTTATCGCCAACTAAAATTGCAACTTGATTTTCAAATTATTTATTCTCAAAATTCATTTGAAATGTTTTAATTAATTTAAGTCATTAACCATTTTAAATAAGTTTGAAACAATTTCGAGACTATCAGATTACACATTCGTCTATATTAGTCTATATTTAGATGGAAATTTTTCATCTAAAAATCAGTAGAGCTCCACATATGTTTTAGCCATCTATAAAATTTCAAAATAAAAGTTTAAAAAGTTATCATTCACATAAATATATAGAGAAAGACGGGGAGAAAGGGGTTAATAGATAAATCTAGCGTTTCAAACTGGTTTAAACTAGTTAATGATTTAAATTAATTAAGATAAATAATGATAATAATCATCGCAGATGATAGCTTGAAATGTGTGATTGTAGATTTCAATTTCTTTTGCTTGCTGTTTTTGATTACATTTCGAAGAAAAATAAATTTACATTGCTTTTTTTTGGCGAAATATTTTATGTGAAAAAGTTTTTTTTCTCTTTGGATGTGTGTTTTTTGCTCCCTACCTGTATGTTTCCCAGTGTCTTTATATAATTTTTTTTATTTATCATTTGTTTTATCAGCAGGTGCCTCTAGAGAAAGAAAAATATTTTATGGATACACTGGACTTTGTACAGCATCACTCATTTCAGACTGTTACTACACAGTTTTTATATCATTTACTATTTTAAATAATGTACAGATGATTGAATTTCCTACGCCAGTTAAGGTAACGCAATACAGATTAGAAATTTTTATTTTCCTTTATTCGTATATATATATATATATATATATATATATATATATATATATAAAAGCTAATATTCGTATATATATATATATATATATATACTGGTTAACGACTTTAAATAATTAAGACAAATAAGGACTTAAAAAATAATAACGCTGTCACATGACAACTTGAAATTTGCGATCGTACAGTTCATTTTTATAGTCGTGTTGTTATTGTTTTGCTAATTATAATACATTACAACCAATGGTTTAAAATTTATTTACATTATTTTCTTCACTTATATAACCATGGTATCACTGTGTATGCACATTTGTGCCAACGTTCTATAGCCCATACTATTTGATCTATAATAGCCAACTTTACCTCAAATATACTTTGGTGGATAAAAGCATTCTCTTCAAAGCTAATATTTTCAATTTTTAATTAATTAAAATTTAGGCTAAATTTTGAAGATTTTCATGTAATCATCGAAAATATAACAAACAAATTAATTTTATGAAAATTTTTAATAAAATTCAAAAAATTATCTTTACAGTGAGATAGTTAAAAATAATCCATCTTATTTATTTCAATAAACTTTTTTAGTCCAATTAAATTTAGAAAATAAATCAAATTTTTCCACGATACTTTCATTTTTACGAATGAAACCCATTTCATGCAGAGAAATTAACTTCAATTAATTTTTTCCTTTTCCTTGAACATATTGATTATTAAAACATTAATATTTGAAATAACATATTACATTAATTTTATAACATGTAAAAATGACAATTTTCTATATAAATTTACATGTTAATTTTTATAACCTTATTCGTTTTATAAACATATTAAATTTAATTAATTACCTTAATTTAATTTAATTAATTTAAAGTTACTTTTATGTTGATTTAGTTAATTAAACTTTAGCGAATTAATTTTATGAAAAGAATGTTCTGGAGAAAAAGGACCGATTGCGTTGAAGATTTTTATTTCATGACTAAGTATTTTTTTTCTTTGTAAATCTAAGGAACTCATCGTCCCTTAAGGCTAGAAAGTTGCGTAATAGGTGACGTATTCTCCAGACTTAGCACCTTCTGATTATTTAGTTCTTTGTCATGTCTGAAGATCCAGATGTTTAGGAAGTTGGGTGGAAAGGACCTCAAGAATATTTTGCTTTTATATGATCTGCAAATCGTGAAGGTATTCATCTTCAACTCAATAAATTCAGATGATCATAGATAATAATGGTAAATATATCGATTATTAATCTAATTGATATCCTTCCATTAAAGTTAAATCTGATCTAAATATTCCGAATTTCTACTTGGATACCAATGCAATAACACTAAATTTAAAGGATCATTGAATTTTACATTTACACTTTTAGTGATGATCACATGAATCTAGTTTCCATTAGAAAAATTCAAGCATGAAATCAAAAGATTATATATAAGATAAATAAAATAACATGTGTTTAAATTTTGCCAGTTAAGGACATGAAATTGGGTTTAAATAATCTAAATAAAATTTAATGTATCAAATGTCTAACGACCACATGGTCGCTGAAGACGACTAGTTTTTTACAAAATTCAGAAAATTCTTGGTAACGTTGAATGACTGGTGAATTGTTTTTGTTCTTTGGAAACATTTTTTTTAATAATAAAGAAAGAAATCAATAATTTTTAAAAAAATAAATTGAAGAAAATAATCGGTAAATTAACGTAGGAAATATAATATTACTAAGTATGTGAAGACAAATTTTTCAGATTTAATTCAGAAAATGAAATAGAAATAACAAATCAATAAATAAAGTCAAGTGACATTTTTAAAACTTGATTTATTAAAAGAAATATAAATAATGAATTTCTGTTTGCTTCGATTTTTATTTTAAATAAAGTTTCAGCTTCAGTATATTTGAAGTATATTGGAATTAAAAAGGTACCAATTTTGTTCATTATAGTCAAAGTATGTTAAAAGGATATGCTTCATTTTAACTTTTAAGAACAAAGAGAAGTTTGCAAGGTGGTAAATATGGTTAACTATTAAGGATACTGATATTATTTTTAATGCCAAAAATTGCTAACGATAAATGAATTTAGATATGTACTAAAATATGTTTCACTTGATATCAAATCTTGAATACTAAAATCCTATACAAATAAGAATTTTCGCCTTTGAATCGATTAAAAATAAGCAGGCTAAACAGGATCAAACAGTAAAAAGAGATTGTAAAGTATGCAAAAATCCATAATCCATAAAGCAAAAATGAAAATGTATGAAGAAAACTTTGGAATTAGAAAAATAATGGAAATGATAAATATGATTACACAATGAAATGAAATTCATATTTAACCAAGAAAAAAAGAATTGTTTAAAACAATATTATCATGTGAGAACATGGCGTTTTTTTGGTTTGCAGGTTATGGTATTTCCGAAATTTAAGAACAAAAAATATTTTTCCCTGCTTTTACCAGAACTACATTATTATTATGTATGCTTCTTTGAAAGTAGTTGCGTTTTTATAAGGCTAACAAAGAACTATTACAACATAGCTGTTATTTCGTCTCAAAATCGGTCGAGTTCGAAGTATAGTATATATATATTAGTATATACTTAGTAATTATATATATATATATATATATATATATATATAAAGAAAGAGAGAGTGACCAGGTAAAAAAGTCTCGCGATTTTTTAAAACTGGTTTAAATTTATTATTGATTTTAATTAATGAAATTAAATAATGATTTAAAAATAAGAATATTTTTATATTGAATATTTTTACATGATAACCTGAAATTTACGATAAAAGATTTCATTTATATTGCTTATACTGTTTTGAATTTCTGTTGTTTCATTTTGCTCTTTTTAGAAAAATCGAATAAACATCGGATAAATATTTGCATGAAAATATAAGTGATATCAATACAAGGCTTTATTCGTTTAAATTAGCATAATATTTTTAATGCAGTTGATTTTCCTAAGTTATGATTGAAAATTTAAAAGATTTTATTCCCGCTTCACTGCTTTTTAGAAAATACATAAAATTTTCCCTAATACTTAATATTTTTTGTGGAGTAAGTACGTCATATAAAGGATTTTTCGAGTCGCCCAAAGGTACACTAATAACAAATAACTGAATGACTGTACCATACAACAACAATACTGGCAGGAACTGTGATTGAGTACTAAGAAACATCACCGACCACGGTGCAACCCTTCCCAAAGGAAGTACGTCCCTACACCAATGGGAGAATCAAGAACTTCACCTTTTATTGTACTTTCTAATGTGGCGAGATCCAACTACCATACAGGAAGCCTCTCATCTTCATTTAGAGGTAAACTTGGGAATATATGGAAGGGCAAAGGAATATGTGTCCCATATTTAGTTCGATTTTTAAAGAAATGTTATAGAATGTAAGGTTTAGTTGGTTTTAAGATTATTCACTGCTTGCAAAATTCTCTTACTAATTACAATTCCAGGACAAACTCCAAAATATCCAAAATCACATCCATTTGCGGGGATGGTCTTAAGTGGTGTAGGGATAGGATGTAGCGGTTGCATTACTTTATCTGTCCTTTTGGATAATAGATGGCGAAGCCTGGTTAGGTCTGCAACCTATAGTTGCAATGCGATTGTAATTATAATGAAAAGAGATGATGTTTTATTAAGATGCGCGTCCTGTCTTTGGGTTTGTTGTTTGTTTGGTGTGAAATGGGATCTTGAAAGAAACGTTTCCGAAAACATATGTCATGTTGCGTCTACTGCAAGGATCATCATCATCATCATTCCTCCACATGTTTAAATATGTACGGACTAAATTTGAGATTTTGACGATTGTCATTGACCTTCATCTGACCCTGTCAGTAACTTTAATTTTTAAAAAAAACACGTAAGCTATATTTCATCAGTGTGAATTACTTTTCTCGTATTCGTGATTTGAGTTTGTTTTATGTAAAATACGATGATTGTAGAAATGTTTCCGAAAACATGCTCCCACTTGCTTCCACTGCATGCGTCATAATGATCTTCATTTCAACACATGTTTACCCATATTTACGTCGAAAAATAATTAGATGCAAAACTAGTCACCTAATACAAATATTTGTTTATTGCTATAAAAAATAAATATATATAATTCTTTTGAGTCGAATTTCTTTGAAAAATTAATCTACATGTCTGAACCATTATGTAGGCATTTTTAACAATTAAATTTGAAATAAATAAATAAATAAAACGTCAAAATGGTGCACAATTTTGAACGGTGAGCCAGAGGCCCTATGTGAGTGCAAAGGGTTAAGTATATACAGACAAATTTTGAGACTTTAAAGTTTGTCAAAAAAAAGGTTCTGATCTTGTCAGTAATTTTATCTTGAAATATACTAACACTATATTTCATCAAGATAGCCTATATCTAGCCTAATATAGATCTTTAACTTTTGCAGAAAACATACAAACGAATAAACATCGTTACGCAGAATATTTTAACATGACATAAAATTCAGTTATTTTCTGAAAAAAAATTAGGGAAAGATTTTCAGAAAAGCCTTACAACTTTCACATCTCTGATTACATCAACATACTAATAGGCAGATTAATGATAGAAAATAGGCGGTATTCAGCATTAATTTAAACAAAAGCAAATGTAAATCTAACGCACCTTGTTTGTGTTAAGTTAAAAAAAATAATAACAATTCAAAAATCGATTACATCTAATTTTCCATTGTTCTATGAGAATGTCATTTATATCTTCTACTATCGATTCATCTCTTACGTAAGGTTTCCTTTTTGGTTTAAGGATAATTTTATCTTTATACTTAATTATGATATAAGCACGATTTGTCATTTTTTTACATGCTAATACAAACAGGTGCTTTTTGATATTAAAAAGTGGACATCTTTGCAGCAAAGCATCGAAACGATGTGGATATAATTCTCCAGCTTTTACATCAGTGCATTCATTAAATTTTCATCGTCTGGTGGGCTCATAAATAGGTGAGTAGATAATTATATTTTGTAGTAGTTTTCAGTTATGAATTTCTTTTTCTTCATATTGCAATAAAATTTCGACACATTTCTAAAATTATATTTAGATTGAATTTTATAAATATATTTTACGTATATATATTCTCCCTTATTGATTTTATTTCTCTAAAAGGAATGAATTTTAAATTTATAAGTAAAAAACTTATTAAAAGGGATAATGTTTATAAACATATATTTACGCCTAAATTGCGCAATTTTTCAAGGAAAGTTCGTTGTAAATATTCAGGAACAAGGTCCTCTAGGCATAGAATAAAGGGATTTGGAACACAGTTATTTCCGTGTAATGAATTTCAACTGAAAAAATATTTATTGAAAATATGCTTAGATTTTAATTAAATAATTCGTCGAAATCTAGGCTTTTTCTTTAATGATTTCTAGTGATTTTACATAGGTTATTTTATCGTCTGCATTATAATTTAATTAAAAAAAATATCTTATCTGAACTAGAAGTAACAGTTTCTTGTAGATAAGAGTAAACTTTTTCATTTCTAAAAAAATGTTTTATTAATTTATTATAATTTCCTTTTTTTCCAAGTAAAGGATGATAAGTAAAGGATAATTAATAATTTATAAAATGAGTAATAAATGCTTACTGAGAAAAAATTATTAAAACTATCAAAATATTTTAATTAATTAATATGTAGGAATATAGGCATTTTCCATACTAACATCCGACGAGATCACATATATTTATTCCCTCTATTTTATAATTTTAATAAAAGAATCATCATGGGCGTGAAAGTTGACTTAGAAGTAAAATTAATATTGTTTTTCCGCTGTGGAATGTTTCTTTAACTTTTATATAATTCCAAACTTTTTTAAGGAAATGTTTTAATAATAAATAATTTTTTAATATATATAGCTCATAAGAATCTTTTCTACGCAAAGAAGGTTAATATAGATTCTAATATAGATTGTTATTAATCCTCAATTACTGAAATCTTCAGTAGTACATTTCACTGTGGAATAAGTATTGACTTATAATCGTTAAAATTTAAAAAATAATAAATTTGCATTTTATGAATAATTAGTTTTTAATATTTTTTCTTACGTTTCTAATTAAATCCAATAAAAATTCTAAATTTATAAAATTATTGCATTCAAAATGCATTATATTAAAGTATTTTGTTTTGGTCATTTTTGATACCGATCTTCCTGCAATTTTAATTAATAATTTAATGTCTACTTTCATATACGATAGATTAAGTAAAAAAAATGAACGATTTATCAGTTATAAAAATGTGTATTACTTACCACAAGCCAGAGATGTGAATTTCTTTTTGATCTTTATTACAGTTTTATTTATTTACAATTAAATTTTTTTGTTGTTGACTAAACAGTTCTGTTCTGAAAGTTATATTTGAAACTAAACCGTGTAAAAAAATTATAAACAGTGACGGACATAAACTCACGTTTCTCTAATTTTTTTCTGGTAACTTTTAAATCGATTATTTTACATAGATATTTTATTAATTATGTTGATAATAATAAATTTTATGAAATGAGAGCGATACAAATAACATTTTTTATAGAAATTGGTCATCCAACACCATAAAAATATAGTCCTTGGAAGTACTTAAAAGATAATTATTCAGAATAAATTAATCATTAAATTTTGAAATTGGTCTTAGTTCCACTGTTATTATTATCAATATTAGTAAATCATCGAAAGGGATTAGATCTCCCGAAGGTTCCTCACGGGTTTATAGAAAACTTTCGATTAGAAGTCGTGAAAAAAAAATAGTAAAGACGCAATGGATACTACTTCTACAGAGAATGCTTAGTCAGTTTCTATATCATTATTTTGTTCTAATAAAATACTTACAATTTTTGTGAAATATCATTTACTTTGAGAAAAATGTTGGCAATGTATCAGAAAGGTTTTTATGCTAGACTTAAGGAATGGAAAGATATATTTTGCAAGGCGGACAGTAACGTAGTCACCTTAGTCGGACACAACAAATCATGTCAATACTGCTGCGTTCAGTGGCGGTGTGATGACCGTATTTATACAAGAAAAAGTAACGTAATTACCAGAACATACTTTGGATCCACACAGATAGGTCTTAAAGTGCCTATGTCCTTTAATAAAAGAGGTTTGATTAGTAATGTTATTGAATATTACAACATTGGTTCAATATCCAACCTAATCGATAAATGTATCCAGTGATTAATTTCCTAGATTTATCTAATTTGCTCTAACTTTATCATTTAGATCATAGCTTACCAGCTTTACATTTTTAAAGTTATGAGTAGCAACTGTTAAGAAATTATAGTTGACTATTCATAAAAGACCACTGCCGACCACGCCACTGAAATACTGATAATCCGTACCACTAGGCGTATCTGATTGAATATACATTTGAAATATCGTTACTTTGTTTGAATGGGAGCACTATTTTTTGAATTCTCCTAACTTCAATCTGTTGAATCTATATTATTAAAATAATCTTTCAGAAAACTTTTAATCGTTTCAAAGGCACTGTGCATATTTTGCTTTAAAAATCTTTCTGTAAGCACACAAGGATAATCCGATAGCAAAATCACATGTTTTTTTTATATAATTTTTATAACACTTTTTGAACCTTCTAAATTTTATATAGGAGTTATAAAAAGAATCAAAAATATAAAAGTCAAATAATAATAATCAAAAATATAATATTCAAATAATAATAATCAAAAATATAATATTCAAATAATAGTAATTAAAAATATTTTATTCGTGATTCTGGAGAGTTTCTAGTTCTACGAATCTTTAAAAAATATCTTCATTAAAGAGCATTATTTGTTCGTCTGTGAACACGATCTCAAAATTTCATTCAGATAGATAGATGAAATATATGGTTTTTAGTCTACATTTGTAGGTTACTGTTAATTTATAATGAAAAACAGTTGCTTAAAGACACCTTTTCTGAATTTTAAAAAATATCGCAATTACTATGATTACGTTATGGCCAAAATTTGATACCAGATTTAGCAATTAAAAAGAAGATTTCGTTATATGTTTTTTTTAGCCAAATGTGTTTAAAAATGATCGTCTGTTAATCTGTACTTACATATTCATGTAAATCTATAACTCTACAACGAAGAGACTTCAATAGAGGAAATTTGGTAGGTCCTCTTCAGTTAATAATTAAAGTTTTGTATCATAATTTCATCTCAGTCGACCATAAAAAAAAGATTCCTCTATATTTGTATTTTGTTACTTGTTTGTTAACCCTAACTCTACCATTAGTTGGCAGTTAAAAAATAGCTTAAAATCATGCCTTTGTAAATGCTCTCTTATCACAAGAACGCGTTTAATAATACGCAAACAAATATTTTCATCATATAATAAAACGTATGTTGTCGCTGATACTTAAGGTACTTTCAAGGTCACTGACAGACCTGTTAGCTACACAGCTCAAAACAATTAGGGGAGCAAGCAAAAAAATCAAGAAAACCGTGCGAGACAGCCACGTATTGGCATACAATGGGTGGTACACACGTATCCCTGCGCAATACAGAGGAAAAAATAAAACAATGTGAAATTAAGCTTTAATTCTTTGAAAATAGAGAAAAAATATGAAAAGATGATTTAGGGCAACAATTCGATTACATGTAAAAAAGAAAAAAAGTTTCTGAATAGACATGATGCATGAGTTTTAATAGGGCTTGTGGTCTCTTCGAACAGCTTAGACTGCTGCACACCTGTTTGCCCTGGATACGATGAGGTTATCGATCAGACTTTAAGGAATACTGTTTCATTCCTCAAGAAGTGCAATCTCCAAGTCTGGGCCAGTCAAAAGGCGGCCTTGGCCGCGCAGCAATGCGTCGTTCGAGCATGTCAAAACATGTTCATTTGGATTCAGGTCAGGGGAGCACGCTGGCCACTTCATACGCTGTCTTGTTTCAGCTTCAAGCACGTTCTCCACCAGACGAGCTCTATGCGGTCGGGCATTATCATCCGAAAATAAAGGAATCTCCAATGGCTCTAGCATACGGGATGACATGAGATCGCAGTATCTCGTCTGCATACCTGCGGCCCGTCTAAATGCCATTCCGAATGATATGCAGGTCCGTACGTCCACCTGTGCTGATTTCACCCCATACCATCCAACTAGATCGTCTGTATTGTGACCTTACACGAACGAATGTTTATTATTTCAAAGGCCCCTCTCCCTCCATACCAGAGCACGTCGAGTGTCACACTCCAGACTGAATCGGGACTCGTCTGTAAACAGCACTTGGCTCCAATCATGTTGCTGCCAATCTCGATGTTCAGCAGCCCATCTTCTTCGGACCGCACGGTGGCGTGGGGTCAACGGAATGCAGACCATTGGCCTACCTTCATAGAGCCCTCCCTCATGAAGCCTGTTACGTACTGTTTGGCTGGACACCCTTCGTCCTGTTGCCAAGAACAACTGTCTTTGCAGCTGAGTAGCATTCTCTGTTCTGTTTCGACTGGCCGTTAACCGCATATACCGGTCATCAGTTTCTGTAGTGGCGCGTGGCCGACCTTGCCCTGGTCGACGTCTAACATTTCCTGTTTATTGGAATCGATTCCACAGCCTTGTAACAACTCTTCCGGCGACTCCGACAGCGTCCACGACACTCCGTTCTGTTTGGCCTGATATCAGTCGGCCTATGACACGCTATGCCATGAATTCCGGTTAATCACGTTGTTCAGACATTCTCATAAGCTTGACTCAAAAACAGAAAGACTGCGCAATCAAATTTCACAGTTACGGCGATAAAACAGACGTTTCTGCAAAATCCCGATTTCTGGCCTTATCTCCTTTTTCTGGTTTTTGGCGTCATGAACTTTGATTTGCATGTAAAATTTTTTTTCCGTTTCCTGACAGGCTGTAATTAATGGATGATTCATTTTATGTTACTTATTGGTAGACATCTTTGCTTAATTCAGTTAAAACCATCTGCTCCCCTAATTGGTTTGAGCAGTGTATTTACGTAGATTGAGAAATCTTGTTTCTCAGTAGCACCAAATAGGGGTTAGAGTACGACTTATTACACACACGTCATAACCCTTTTTACTGGGAGGACTTCATTCATGAATTTTATTCATTCATTCTCTTTCACGTCTGAACTAGTATCCCCAACGGTATTTCTTTCAACATTGAAGACTTTGTGCCCACACAAGATTTCACATGTGCCAGCCAACTCACACACACGGAGAGTCTTTGGCTGGCGGGTTTAAATTCGCATCTTAAGGAATGCGAATCCAACGCCCTACCAGCCAGGCCATCCCGGTTCTGAGAGACGTATAAAACTCTCATGTTTAGGACTCTGAAAACGAAAGTCTGAACACTTATTTAATTTAAAAGCTTTCCATATATCCATATATTTATATGGTGGTGAGATCCATGTATTAATAAGGGTAAACATAAAAGTTTCAGTGTGGCTTCTCCATTGGATTTTTCAATGTTTTCTTGTAGTTCATCGATATCATTAAAACTGATTTTAATTATTGAATTTTCGTTTTCGATTGTTTTAAATAGAAATTCAAAATACATCTTATCGTTACCCTTCAAGAAAAGTAATTTCATTTTGATCAATATTTCACTGAGAAGACTAATTTGGAATCAGAAACATTTAGCGAATATATAAGTTTCAGCAAATTAATGTAGCTGAAAAGGAAAGCAGTATTGAATAAATGGAAATTTAAAAAAAAATCGCTTTTCCGATAAATCCGCTTCAAAGTAGCGTTAATATTTTACAAACGAATACTTGTGTATTAACAATATACCAGCGGATGTGTGCAAAAATTTCATGTTTATTGTATCAGGTATTCAATAACAAAAATATCAAGTTAATAGAACTAAAAGGCTTGAGCATGCTCACCAATGGCATGTGGTTACGCCAAAAGGTCGCCAATGACATGCGATTAATATGTAATTTTATTAATGAAGTTGCCGAATCCCTAACACAGAGGTAACGCATCTTCTTCGTGATCTGAGCGTCCCGGATTCGAGACCGGTTAGGGCTTAGTTGTTCATCTGTGAACTAACTGTGAGGTTTGTGAATGTATCCCCCTACTGAAAATGCAGCTGAGAAACCGAGTATGTGTGTGTTATCATATTTAGATCTGGAAGACAGAATTTTGCCCTCGGGTGCTCAGCGGTTCATATTCATAAAAGCTGCTGCACCCCTCTTTCTATTGTAAAGCGGGCACGTCATCATCATCACTAATTTTCTCATAAATGATCTGAAGTATAAAAGAGAATTTCAAACTTCCCATAGAAGCATATCCAGTTTGAGGAGGTCAAATTTAATAATTTAATAAGAGTTTCAGTATACCTGCAAAAAGCATTTTATTCATAACTAAATTATCTTCCTTTAAAATAGCATAACGGTAAAGAAATCAAAAGTAACATTATCATTATACGATGTACTGGATTAGAGATTAAAATCTCATTTAATTTTCAAAAGAAATCGCTTAAGATATTCAGCTCTGACATTCAATTCAATGAGAACAATCGATGCATTTATTAGCGTGACAGATATGTTAGATAGATGAATAAATTAATTACTTAAGTAAAGCCATGCACATCAGAGGAGATCTTAAACCCATGAAGCTATCATCATTAAATATATGACACTTCAAAATTGTGACACAATAAGTTTTTGAGAATTTTCATGATTTGATAAATTATCCCTTCTAAATGATAAAAATAATGAAATAGTGCCTTATCTTTAACGCGAAGCCTCATTTTGTAGATATTCATCGTATTCACCTGAATGGTAATTGAAAACGCAAGTAAAATATATTTGAGAGGAAATTCTGATTTTCTGATCTGAAAGTAAGCATTCATTTTTATTTACTTTAGCTGAATCCCATTTGTGGGGGGGAGACCTCATAATTGAGGATGAAAGGCATCCAGCATGCTGACTGGTTCTAGTCACCTGGATAGGTACAGGAAAATGTGAGAGTCAGTTGTCTCCTATCGATGACTGGAAATGCTTCCCAATAGAAGTGTTATACCGTCGTCGTTGAAGGCCCTTAGGAATTAATCATAATTTCCATCATTGTACCGTTGCAGCGGTTGCTCTGAGTAAAAGCTCATTATCATAATCATTTAAAATAGTTAAATAACATTTAGTTGAATAACATATCAGAAATAATAAATAAATACGAGAGCAAAATAAATCTGAAGTTTCTTATCAGGAAAATATTTGCATATTTCCTGCAAATTCTTCTGATTATCTCTATACCTTTTCGACAGAAATAGATGATATCATCGAACAAAATACTATTTTTAAAATATCTATCCACTTTTAGGGACCAATTGATGATTAATTATTGATTTTTTAGGTTTAACGAGAAAAGAAGAGGGTAATATGAAATGCTTCTTTTAGAAAAGAAATAATTTAAATAAATTCGAGATAATGCACATGCAAAAAAATACTACTATTTTATGTGCTTTTATTAATATAATACTAAAAAAAATTGCATTTGAGAAAGAATCAAATAAATTCTTTCGATACTAGGATTTATTTTTTGGATCATTTATATCAATATATTTAATGGTTTCTGGTTCAGTTTTTGAATCACTTATCGAAAAAAAATATCCTTTTTAATGCTTTAAATACATTTTTCAAATAAAATGTTTAAAAATTAATAAAAGTAATAAATAAAAATTTAAAAACTCTTCACTTAAAACTTGATGTGGTACTTGAAAGTGGTAACTCACTCTTATAATCTTATACATATCAAAATAATCGTTAAGTATATTTATCTCTTTGAAGTAAATTATTAAATTTTTTCCTCCATATATATATATATATATATATATATATATATATATATATATTACGACATCAAAATAAAATAGATAGCAAAGATTAGCTATTAGATAATTTTCATATTTCATGAAAAGTAGCACTATCAAATAAATTAATTAAAAAGAGACTTTAATTGCAGACAATTCAAAGGAATTACATTGTGGAATCTATATAAATTTCCCTTTGCATATATATATATATATTCTACAAACGACTAAAACGATTTGAATCAAATTTTAAATTTATATACGGTTTTGCCTTTTATGTTTATTATTATAGGTATCGTTGCAGAAGAAACGCGGTTTTACACAAAATTTATTTTTAATAACTAACTACTCTTTTAGCCTTTTTTTCTATTTACTCTCCTACTGACTACGTCATTTGGCTCTACATGAAAATTTTGGTGATACTTGCTTTGTTACCAAAAATTGGTAACATACTGATGCCTCAAAATGTTTTGAGATGGTGCTATATGGCATTATTCGAATACGAATAAAATGGGCTGAAAACCAGCACCAACAATGTGACTATAGTGTAAACCAATTAAAAAGAAAGAAAAAAATATTGAAATATGTTATCTCAAATTTCGAGTTATCAAATGAGAACATTATCAATTTTAAGGAATTGTTTATCTTAATTGTCTTAGGGCATTAACCAATTTAAACAGGTTTGAAACAAATTTGTGACCATAAGAAAACGCAGGCGCCAATTTATCGAGAATCGGGTACATGGCTGAGATTCGTGCCAAGTTGTAATTTTTTCGTGATAAGTTGTAGACAACCAAATGTAACAATCACCTTCAACACTTTCTAATAATATACGCATATTTTTATACATATATTTGCAGTTTTTGTTTATTGTTTCATTATGCGATCTACACTTATAAATACCATCTTTAGATTGTTTATTTTTATATTGTGGAAACATGATGTTGCTTTCGTAAAGGATTTTGAATAATTAAAGGCAACGAATAATGGAAATACGAAATAGTGTTAGAAAGAAATAAAGCATAAATTGTACATTCATGAACGTCCTTTAATCGCATATATATATATATATATATATATATATATATATATATATATATATATATATATATATATACATAGAGAGAGAAAGTCTTGTGATTGATTCATACTGGTTTAAACTAATTAATTACTTAAATTAATTAAGACAAATCATGACTTAAAAACAATAAAAAGATTAAAATGAAATCTGCTATGCACATTTCAGTGTATCATGTTAGAACATCATTTCTTGAGCGGTCAAGCACCACGTCTTCCAGTAAGTTAAATTATTTTTATTCATTTTAATTGTTTCATTCAATTAGCAACTTCAGTTTTACAAGGGATTCAAAAAAGTTTATCTCGCATTTATTGTTTTAAAAAATATCACATTTACTATAATCACATGCTCAAAATGACATTTTTCATTTTTTCTTACTTATTTTTTTAGTAAGAGCTTTTCTAAACGCAATATCAACACATTATTGAAAGCTAATTTTTTGAGATGCTCGTGATAGTAATAATTTTTTTTTTATTTTTAGCCTACGGATTTTGGTTGACGCCAAAATCCTCATCCCCCCCAAAAAATCATGCTCTGACATGATAATATTGTTCTCATATGATAACTTGAAATTTGCGATAGTATCTAACCTTTTATCTTCATGCCTTGAAATTTTTCGATATCTTTTAATCGTAACGCTCGGTACTAGAAAACTTCAGACTCGGTCACTTCTTAATCCAAACCTTGAACCAATTTATAATCTATAATCCATTTCAATTGTAATTTCCAATTGCTGAAAGAATAAAAAAAACTACCTGCATGTACTTCAGACTGCGTATTATGAAATAAACTGAAAACTGCTGCTTTTCAAATAAATTTATCTAATCGATATCTTTGTGAGACAATGCAGAAAAATAGAAATTCTTGCATTTCTTCACAAAAACAAGCAAAAAAAGGTTTTTTTCCAACAACAATTGAGTCTTAAAAACGCTTCTACGTTACTTTATCTTTTTGTTTTGAAATACATTTCCTTTTTTTCCCGATTTGATAGCTTCATTTGAAATGTGGGATTTTAGGTGTCAAACCGCTTATTATTTTGATCTTAAAATATCTCGTGAGAATCTTATTTTTTTATTGTTGTGATAAAATTATCGGATAATTTTTACAAACATTTGAGTTGAATTAGCAATATAAGTACTCGGTCAAAATATTTTTTGAATTGTACATAGGTTGATTTTTGAGGACGCCTAAAAACATTTGTTTTGACTTCATTTCTTGAAGAAGAATTCCTAAATGACTTTTTGGTAAGTGAAAAAACTTTTAAAAACTAAAATGCTTAGATTTTCCATTTTAAATGAAGTTTTACGTTTTCTTTATAGAAGCATTCTAATTCTTAAAATAAAATATTTTTATATACATATATTTTTAAATTCGCATTATATATTTTGAAATTTTTCTTAAATGTTAACATTTCAAAGTATTTTATTGTAAACGAATCTTGGAAAAAAAAAACAGATTTAAAAAAAGTATATAAATATGCGTTTGTAAATTATATCCATTAATTTTTAAAAAAATTAATTAAAAAAGCAGTTTTTTTTAAATATAGATATGTGTTTGTAAATCATTACCATTAATTTTAAAAAAATAATTAAAAAAAAACAGTTTTTTTAAAAATAATGTGTTTGTTACATTAATTTTACATTTACATTAATTTTTAAAAAAATAATTATCCAATTTTTAAGGATGTTATGCAATATGGAGAATTTTTAATTAAAAAAAAAGTGTAATAAGGATCGTCGCAGTAAAATTTTAAATATATCTGCATTCATAAACGAACTAAAAAACTTGATACAAACCTTTAGTTTTCGTTAAATTCTTAGAGATGTATTTTTTAAATTTTTGCAATATTTAAATTTTCGAATATTTTTTAAACCAAAAGATTGCTTTTCTTTAAGTAATGACTTTTTAGTTTTTATCTTTACTTATAATAAAGGTCATTGTGTGTGGGGGATTGGGGGGGAGGTGTTGGTGCTCTAGAAGCAGACCTTTGACCTACAACTACCAAATTTGGTACGCATATACCATGGTAATGTGCATATCGTAGCTCTTTTAGAATTTTTGATTAAAATTTTAAATAATTTAAAATTAGCAAAATTTTGAAGCTTTTTTTTGTTGTAACTTCCGAAAATATTGCAGTACAAAATTGATTTTTGCATCAAATTAAAATTTAAAAAATTAGCTTTTTAATGATACTGGTGTTTTGCCCCTTAAATTAAAATTCTACTTTTAATAAATTTTTAAACATTTAATTTAATCGAATTTTTCAACAATTTATTTCGCATAAAATAAAAATAAAATTATATCTTCACGAGAATATAAAAAAAATCCGCTTTCAATAATATGTTTCCATCACATTTTCAGAAGTTCCCATTAAAAATTTTTTTAATTGTTACCGCAAATAAAACATAGAAAAGTGTAATTTTGTGCAAGTGATTATATGAAATGAAATAAATAGAAAATGTAATATTTTTTAGTTAATAATTGCAAGAATTTTTTTTAAATCATCGTTTGCACTATCAAATTACTAATTCATTGAAGTAATTAAAATAAATAAAAATATTTTCGAAAAGTGCTATAATTAAAACTAAAAATAATTGTTTTTTTTTTAAAAAAAAGGCCCAAACGATAATCTTCTGAGCGCACGATTAATTATTTAAAAATAAGAAATCGTGAACAAACTAGAAGAGGACATTTTATAGAAACGACGAACAAAAGTAATTGATAATAAGTTGATGGAAAGTAAAATAAACTCTTAATTAACTCTGTTGAAGTAAAACATTTCTACCTTCGTCTTCTTTTTACTTTCTAAAACTATAAGACATGATTTTTACTTGTTATATTTACTTGTATGAAGACGATACATTGTGAAATCAAACAATTCGCCGTCATGGATGTAATGAATCGCCGCATTTTAATGAATCCTGCATAAATAAAAACGCATCTGCTTTCAAAGAATCGTACGTAAAAATAGAGTTAGACTGTTGGAAACAGGTCAGCCTTTTGAAAACGTAACTGCTTTCAAAGAAGCATATGTAATAATTAAGAATGCAATTCTGATAAAAGGACGTTAGAATATTTTCTGTCCGTATGCATCGAAGACATCAAAACATCCTAACTAAAATAATATCATGTTCTCACATGATAAGAAATAAATCATCTATCATTCCGATTTAAACATATAAAAGTCATTTTCAGCACATTTCATGTAATAAAACAAATTTGAAACATGATATTTTTTGAAAGTAAAAACATGGAAACGTTTTCTATGATATTTTACTATACATGTATTATTAATTAAATTAAACAGTTTTATTTAAGGCAAATATGGCTTAGTATCTACAAGACATCTTCTATAATCAGAGTACAACAGCTGATTAGCAGACTTTCTGTTATAGACGTACACAATTATTTTATTTTATAGATATCCTTATTAAGTGAAATATATAATTATATTCTTAGTAAATTACGGTAAAAAATGATGATGAATTACGACTTTTAAGCGTTTACATATATCATCTGCCCTGCGAATCATATTTAACAAAATATTCTAGAGGCAATAAGTCCTTAAATAAAAAAGTGTCACTCTGATCAACTAAATTAATCGTTAAATTTGACCGATTTATGAAATTTCAATATCGCTATTCTATAAAAACATGTGATTTTAGATAACTTTATTGCCCATACGAAAGAAGACATTGAAGGTTTCTCAAGAGTAATTGGTCTAGTTTATGAAAATGTTGATTATTCTAATCTTGTAATACTCAGAACTGAATAAAATGGTCAAATGGTCAAAAACTTTTATTTATATATTTAGAAGTTCAAACATTAAGAAAATTTTAGAGAATATGAATTTATAAAACTAAAGGTCTGCCTATAAATTTAAATTTCATAATTTTTAGAACGCAGATTATATCACTTAATTGTTGAGAGCATTTATATCATAGAGCCGGTATACTAATAGAGGGAGTGCAACCCTACGAGGTGGAAGGCAAGGTAGAAACACGTGCGTTGTGTTTAGAACTTGTAGTCAATGTAACCGGATTATCCAATCCCCAGTATATTTCAATGGAAGGTCTTTTCTTAATTTTAACTATTCAGTTTTAAAGCTTATTTATACCATTGTTAACTTGCTGTGCAATTGGATGCAAAGAAAAAGTCTCTAAGGATATTCCTCTATCATTTCACAGAAATATAAATTAATTTTTTTAATAATTTTTTAAGTAAATTTAAAAACCAAAAAAAAATATTATTGTTCAGAGCTTTTATATACATCTAAAAATAAAATTAAAAACTGAATGTTTCATTGAATCCATGATATGTTTGTAGCATAATTCTTTGAGATATCATAAATTAGGAAAATTAATAATATTTCAATATCTGCAGTGAACATAAAACTTCAATGTCAGACTAGTCTGCTTTCAATTCTCAGTTTTATTTAAAGGCATGCTTGGATTGAGTAAAAACGTCTTTATATTAAGTGCACTTCCATCATTGCCACTTTAATTTAAAACTGAACTTTACGTGCACTGATAGAAAATCAGAGAGAGATGCGGAGTTCTACGATCAAGACTGCTTAAGGCCTACATAATAGTATAAGTGAATTTTATGACTGTCGAAATTCGAAGCTTAAAAATATTTTGCTGAAAAAACTATTATAAAACCATGTTATATAAAAAATTCAATTGGACCTTTTAGCCGGCATTAATACTCGCGATCTAGCTGGTCACCAAAGGCGGCTAGTTCTAAATAAATAAACACAATTATGCTTGTGTATGTAGGTCTATATTCTACATCGCTTCCTACATATTTAGACACATATCAAACACATTTTCTCACTTTCAATTCGACAAGAAGTAAAATTTGGTGAATTTTAAAAGTAATTTAAAACATTAAATTAATTAAAAATTTATCGGAATTTCTTAATTTATTACATATTCTGAGAAAAAATTACACTCGACAAAATTTTTTACTTCATTTTAAAATTCAATAATTTGCAAATCTTTATTGAATTTCTGTTCAATTTACCGCTCGTTTATTAATAATTTTTAAAAAATGAAGCGAATGATTTTTAAGGAAGGAAATCTGTATTGCGCCTGGCCGTTAATATAATTTTATTATTATTACGTTTAATAATAATTTATAATTATAACATTATTTTTTTTAATTTCAAGCTTATTTTAATACTTATATTTTAGCTGTAATTTTTTGGCTTTAAAGTAGTGGATTCCTAAACACTGTGAGATAACCCGACTTAAAATTTATTACAAACTTGATTATAATGTAGTAATTTAAATCTTGTGAGAAAACGAAACAATTTATTTTTAAAACTAGAGTGGGAAAATAAATGATGAGCTTCTGCAGAAATGCATTACAAATTTTTAAAAGAAAGCTACTTTTAAATATGATTTGCAATCACCTATTGATTTTGATTCATTGCCATGTTTTTGATTCATGAATTCAAACTACACAGTTATTCATCTCACTTATATTTTAGAATTTATAAACAGTTTTTGAAAATCGATTAGTTCACTTAATATTCTAATTTTAATTTAAAAAAACACTTTAGACGATAAAATATATTTTCATAAAAGAATATTTTACGATAAAATAAATAAAATAACGATAAATTTTACGATAAATAATTTTTACTTTAAAAGTATTAAATAGAAAAAAATAATATAGGGCTTACTGTGTCTACAAAATAACAGCATAATCTTTTTTTTTTTTGCTGTTAGAGTGAAAAATAAATATATTTATTCTCTATAATCTGGCCATGTAAATTGAAGACGGATTATCAACTCCAGAAATTTCGGAATAAGCGATTAGTTAAGATCATCTGGACTTTCATGTAATTAAGTTATCGACTTTTTGAATAATTATATTTGCACGTCGCATTTGTTACACGAATTTGACGAAGTAAGTTTAATGTTTTCTATATTTCATAAATATAAATATAAAAATTTGTTAAGAAACCAGGATTACATTGATGATAATAGAATAAACAATAAAAAACGGAATTTAGTTTAAATTTATTTCATAGATTTGCAATTGTGTTATAAAAACCATAAAAGCATAATAGCATAATCAATCAAATGTTCTTAGCATTTATCTGTACCATCTCCTCAAATAGAAGAAATCTATACTGAAGGTCCATAAAAACAGAAATAACAGAATAATAGAGGTGTTCAACCAATCAACCCAACGCGATGTTGTCGACAGTGCGTATATAGGACAACAGATGTCTGAGGAGGCTAAATACATCGATTCCTGCTATTATAATGGCAGGTTATAAATACTTAAGTAATTTTTTTAACTGCGACTAATCACCAGTGCTGAAGAGAGGGAGCACTTCATTTCCGATGTCGTGAGGAAATTTGGATTTTCGCGTTCGGTCATTTCTAGGGTGTATCGCGAATACAAAATTTCAGATAAAGCTTCAAGTCTCCGACAGTTGGGAGCTTAAAAAAGGCCTTGATAAAATGTTACCATCGATGCATGAATGAATCGTTACACGAGATAGACTTCCAAGATTTCCTCAAATTGCTGCGAATATCAATACAATCGAAGCAAAAAGTTTCACTATGCCGCATAATACAACATAACCTAATTGATATGGGCTATCGCAACCTCTAAACATTTTGTGTACCAGTGAGGTTTCAAAGCCACAAAGCGTTGAGCATTATCTGGGCCCGCCAACACCGTCACTAGACACTTAATGTTAAAAAAATACATTGCTTGATCTAAGAAGTCACGTTTCTGAGTGTTTCGGGTGGATGTCTGTATACGAGTGTCAAGAAAAAACATTGAATCTATGGATTTATCGTGCTTGCAAGGAACTAAGGAGTGTAAGGACTCACGTTTCTGAGAGTATCTCGTGGATGTCTGTATACGAGTGTCAAGAAAAATAATTGAATCTATGGATTTATCGTGCTTGCAAGAATTTAAGGAGTCTAAGGAGTCACGTTTCTGAGTGTATCGGGTGGAT
>JAOUZG010042725.1:2120591-2176228 GCA_026289955.1 Argiope argentata
AGTGTGCCGAGAGTATGAAATTTCAGGCATCCAATCCCATCATGGACAGCACAGTGGGCGACCACCTGCACTTAACGACCGAGACCGAATACGTCTGTGTAGAATGGTCAGTGTTAATAGACACGCAACACTTTGTCAAATAACTGCAGGAATCAATGTGGGACATACGAGGGACGTGTCTAATAGGACTGTGCGGTCTTCCTTGGGCTATGACAGCAGAAGACCGACTCGAGCGCCTTCCCTGACAGCACGACATCACCTGCAGCGACTCTCCTGGTCTCGTGAGCATATCGACTGGTCCCTAGACCAGTGGAAAACCGTGGCGTAGTCAGATGAGTCACGATTTCAGTTGTTACGAGGTGATGGTAGAGTTCGAGTGCGGCAGACCCCACGAAGCCATAGACCCAAACTGTCAGCATGGCACTGTTCAAGCTGGTGGTGGCTGCATAATGGTGTGGGCTGTTTTTACATGGCATGGACTGGGTCCTCTGGGGCAACTGAACCGATCATTGACTGGAAATGGTTATGTTCAGCTGCTTGCAGATCACTTGCAGCCATTCATGGACTTCACGTATCCACACAACGATGGGATTTTGTTGGATGACAATGCGCCATGTCACCGGGCCAGAACTGTTCGCGATTGGTTTGAAGAACATTCCGGGCAATTCCAGTGCAGGATCTGACCACCTAGATCACCCGATATGAGTCCCATCGAGCCTTTATGGGACATCATCGAAAGGTCCGTTCGTGCCCAAACTCCTCCGCCATTCACACTTTCACAATTACGGACGTCTATACAGACAGCATGGCTCAATATTCCTGCAGAGGACTTCCAACGACTTGTGGGCATGACACGTCGAGTTGTTGCACTTCGCCGGGCAAAAGGAGGACCGACACTATATTAACAGTCATCCAATGACTTTTGTCACTTAAGTGTATATATATATATATATATATATATATACACATAACATATCCATAGATCACGTTTGGAGTAAACCAAATAAATAGATGAATTTACAAACAAATTGGCCAGCTACTGTAACATAATGGCATAAGCATTTTTTTCCTCAGTCAAATATGCAGTAATATTAAAATTTAATTTGCCAATTTAACTAACCACAACATTCTTTTTCTGTTGTTTATGAATTTGGTATTTTCATCTGTAAAGAAAATAGTAAACCAAAAAAGTATATGTTTTATATCGGGTATTACAAAAATGACAGGCGTATTTTGAAAATGAATACAAGCATATGGAATGCGACAGAAATGTGTCGTTTGTGGCCTTACGTTTAAATAAATAAAGGCATTTTATTCCACCCATTAGCAAATTTCGTTAACTTTGACTACAATTGGTGACAGGGCAAAATAGGAAAAATAAAAATATATTTGAAAATATTTCAAGGGTTATTACAAAAATTAAAAAAAAAAAACACTATGTTTTCAATGTAATTCTTATTTGAAGCAACGACGTGGCACAACCAAAAAATAAAATATCAACCAAAAATTTCCAGATTTCACGCGCTTTGCTTGCTGTGCCACCTTTTGATGGTAATGCTAACTACATTTGCCATTTGGTTGGATAAAAATCCCCTGATTTCTCAAGCATGAAACAGTGAGCAATTATATATATGTCACCTTATTTATTTAATTTGTATTTAAAATCTGACAATCATTTTTGGGACACCCGGGTTTCTTCCGGTCATTTAATAATGTTATGGAGGAAGCAAATGCATCCTCAGAAAGTCACATAATTACCATTATAAATAGACAGGATATCCCAGAATATAATTTTGAAAACATGTAAAAGTACTCGGAACTTAAAAGATTCATTCAGAAATGTATCAATAAAATTGTGAGTAAATTCTGCTTGGGGGAAGTCCTTCTATCTGGTAGTTCATATTTAAGTTAGTCCGATAATTGCACAAAGAAGAGAACAAGATAAATAAAACGTGGAACTCAGATTTAATATTCATAGTGTAGACATCTAACAAATTTTCAGTCAAACCTAATCGTGGATTGTCTGTCGGTCCGTATTTGAGAAGCCTACAAATGCGATAATTCAGACCTACATTGATTCGTATGTTTTTACAAACTTTGTAAATATTTGTAATCTTCTTGAAATATCCCAGTTCTGAAATATATTCTGAGACAGGAATAGCGCAATGTAGGCGTATTATACGTAAAAAAGGCATCTCCAGTGATTTGTTGGCTTGTCGAACTTTTGGCGAGATTCTTAGCAATTTGGTGAGATTTGGAGATAAATAGATAGTGCTGGAAAATTCCATCACCTCAGCTAAAGGACCATTACCAAGCGAGGTAGCCTACAACCTTCCAGAAACTTTGCGAAAATCCTAGATTTTCAGGCCAAGTCAGGTATTAATACCACAATCCAATTGGCCGTGATGAAGAGAGAGTAGCGAAGACTGGAGTGTTAGTGCAGTGCACAGAAGCTATCATCTGTCTGAGGTGTTAGAGACCTCTGTGTTTGTGATCTGTTTCATGTTGTATTAGCTGAATTGGAGCTGTGTAATTTTAAGTCGTAAGTGCTGCAATTTACTGCATCTTCTAGAGATTTCTACCAGTAAATGACCTGCAAATTTCAAGAGATAGTTTTATCAACTCTCAATCTCTATAAACATTGAAGCATGGTACATTATATATCAAATTTAAAATGGATTTTTGTGACTACTAATGCAGTCTTCTGACAAATTTTTGTTTCAATCGCTTGGAAAAAATGTTTCTAAAACATAAATTCAATTTTTAGATATCACTAAAGCATCCCGGGAATTAATCGCCAAATATTTTGTCAAGAATAATACAATAAATTTAAAAAATACTAAATCCGTGCCAAAAATTAGTATTCCGTAGCTATTTACACCAGTGCCCTGTAAGAATAATTTATTAGAGAATATTCTAGAAATTTTGGTTTAGGCTTAGTTATAATTGTTAAGGCTTGATTAATATATTTGAATTTTATCATTACTATTTTCAGGTATCTTGAATGTAATAAAGAAAGCAGACGTTACGAAGTATTTGATGTATTTCACTGATCAAATGAAAGAAAAAGTGATCAAGGAGAGTGAAAAAGGAAAAGTACTAATTTTTTTTATTTGAATAATATAGCTCATAAATTATTTTTAAATATTTATATATGTTTTATTAAATAATTTTTGAATGTTCGGAGAAAAGGATTTGTTAAAAAAAATAATACATACTTTAACATTTTTTATAGTTGAAGGTCTCTGAATTTAATATGTATGTCGCGAGAAAGGATCGCGATACGAAATTGCGTAGCTAGGGCCGGTAGCCGAGTAGCATGACCACTGTACCAAACAGTCGACTTCGGTATCGTAGATGTTATCTGGCTTATAAGGCTAGCGCCGCAGTACTCACTCACCAGTGAGTGGAAGTAGAGACGAACGATTTTGAAAGCGCCAAGCGTTTGGCGAGCGTGTGAGTCCGTTGGGGCGTCGAGTGAGCGACGGCTACGTTGGCTGGTAGATGGCGCCACGATAGATCAGAAAGCTACGCTGTCAAGGTCATCAATGTCACGTGTAAAGGTCACGATACGAACCTGTGACGCAAGAGCCGGTAGCCGAGTAACTATGCCAAAAAAGCGACTTCGGTATCGTAGATGTTATCTGGCTTATAAGGCCCCAATTATCATATTTTTTTAGATACTGAAATACTATTTTGAAAGAATTAGCGATCCACTCTAAAGCAGATGGATGAAACCGAATGACTCGATCTCCGCGGCAACAACACTGGCTGGAACTGTGGTTGAGTTCAAAGAGGCATGATGGATCACGATGCAGTCATTTCCATCATCAATTGGTGATTGCGAGTGAATGAGATAATCCCACCTTTTTTCTGTACCTAGAACGGCAGCAAATACCAACCACCATATCGGAAGTTTCTTATCATTTTTGTAGCATCCGTTCGGTAGGAAAATAATTGGGGGTAAAGAAGGTTCAAAATTTTACAACATTAATTTGTTGTTTTAATATAAAATAAGTGAACTGGATGGAAACTTCAGCACTAAAGAACTACAACCTATACAAATGTCAATGTTAGAAAATATTAATAACATTGTAGCGTTAGCCTTATAAGTCAGATAACATCTACGATACCGAAGTCGACTTTTGGTAGAGTGGCTATGTTACTCGGCTACAGGCCCAAGCGTCGCAGGTTTGTACCGCGACCTTCAATCACTACATTGGTGACCTTGACTACGCAACCTTCCGCAACAGTCATGGTGCCATCTATCCTCAGTGAAATCGTCAGACCCACTTGTCGAAAGCTTAAAAAAGCAAAAAAAATCGCCAGACCCACTTGACGAGCAAGCAGCAACTCAAACACTTAGCTCAAGACAAAACCGTTTGCTTCTTCGCCGACTCACTGGTGGGGGAGTACTGTAGCGTTAACCTTATAAGCCAGATAACATCTACGATACTGAAGTCGACTTTTGTTATAGTGGCTATGATACTAAGCTGCAGTCCCAAGCGTCAGAGGCTCGTCCCGAGACCTCTAATCGCTACAACATTCCAATATAACAGCTCAAATGTATCACACATTTCTGAGCGATATATTTTTCAGTTTTTACTAATCTAATGTAATATGCAATTAATTGTTAATCTAATTCTTGCAGTAATTTGTTTTCTAATTGTTGTACTAATTTATTTTGATTTCCACAAATGATGAATTCTACTGTATTTGACCTCAACATTTCTACACTCACTGGTCAAGAAATTAGTAATTCAATATCAATATTTTTTTTGGAATTATTAAGGCGTTGCTACTATGTCAATACTTACTAAGTAATGCAATTTTAAAAATTCAGCTCTTTATTTACTAAGTCTTACTAAGTCTTAAGTTTTCTTTATTTACTAAGTCTTTTTTTACCACTGCTAATTCCAAATATAACAACCGTTAGTAAACAGCGCCAGAATCAAATCTGAGAGTCTACCCATTTTCACGAGAAAATAGGTTATATCTACAGTTAACAGCCAAGAAGTTAAAAATATGACGATATTTAAAAATTACAAAGACATTTTACAAACTTCTAATATATGCTGTGCAATTTCATAAGTTATATTTGAATAAATATTATAAAGAACTTATAATTACTAATTAATATTTTGATGTTATTAAAATTACCTTTACTGACCACCTTTTGCACGGATAACTGCTCTGATTCGTTTAGATATAGAGTCCACAAGCTTCTGGAGTACATTTACATCCAGAGAATGCCATATGTTGGCTTTGAAGCGATTTAGATCTTGTAAATGAGATGGAAGAGGAGAGTGCAGTAGAATGAGACCCTTCACCATATCCCACACAATTTTATGGGGTTAAGATTCGGTCTATGCAATGCCCAGGGAAGGTGTTGGAAGTCAGACTGATGCTTAACAAACCAATTTTGAGCATTTCTGGCACGATGTATAAATGCATTATCGTCCATGATGTATCCGTCACCATCAGGATAAAAATGCAGCATTTCCGGTTGCACTTGATCTGCCAATATATATAGGTATCGCATGTTTGTTTATTTACCCTCGAGGAATACTAGGGTACCACTTTCATGCCAGAACAAAATCTTCATATCTTGATACTGCCTCTAGAGCCTTTTACAGTGTGAGTAAGGCAAGATGGATTCATGTCATCGTGGGGCTCTCGCCAAATTCGTGTGACCATCAGTGTGAAATAAAGTGTAGCGTTATTCATCCGACCACATTACCCGTTTCCAAACGACAGATGCCCATTGTCTTCTTCCCGTACGCCACTGGAAACGAATTTTTGCATGTCGGACCGAAAGGATTGGTTTTCTCATAGGCACTCGAATAAGGTTTCTACCCTCTGCAGTTCTCTGCTCATGGTTAGAGCTGAAATCTGTTGGGAAGAGCCTTGGTTGACGATTTGTGTCAGTTTAATTACAGTAGAGTCGGTTTTCACCCTATAATTCATCGGAGAAGACTCCATTCATGCTCGTGGAAAACTCTGCTCGAATCGCAGTTGTCTTCTAGAGAAGGATTGTGTGTTCTTATTCCAACTTTTGAAAACCTTTTATAAGTCTGTTGCTTTTGAGATCCCAGTGTGTTCTGAACCTTCGAAATTCTGACACATGCTAAACGGACACAAATAATAAGCTCTTTCTCAAATGCTGAAAGATCTGTCGTTTTCACATTTTACTTTTTTCATCGTGAAAAGGACTTATACCTTACTTATTCTAGCATTCTAACCACGTGTAAATCATGTCATAGCAAAAAAATTGAAAACTTCATGCCTAGCATGCATTAAAAAGCAAATCTTAAAAAGTTTAGAAATCACTGTCCCGTAAGGGTATAAATTGTTATCATGTGAACTATATTTAAAAAATTATTGTCAATTTGTAAGAAACTGGTAGGCAACGTAATTCCTCGATTCCAATTCTATTGAAGTAGGAGTCAAATAGAGTCCTTCCCTCTCTCGCAGTGGGGGACTTCTGAACTGGTAATGAGCTCTTGAATGATAGTTGATATTACTAAAGTAAAAATGACCAATACTGGATATAAATAAGCTAATGTTGGGATGATGACACTCTAGCTCGTGATGGTAACTGTGATGGTCACTCAATTATGTTCTTTGAATCATTTGGTATAACAAGGATATTAGTGTATATTAACATTTTAAATTCGTTTTATGCCTGATTTTCTTTGGTAAAACTAAAAATATTAAAATAAAGAGGTTATCAGTATTTTAAAGCTTCAACCACCTTAATTTACTCTCTATTCATGAAAAATTAAACTATATTAATAATTATGAATTCCTTCTTCATAGATTACAACGACATCACTATAACTCTCACACTAAATTTGCAATTAAAATTCGAAATTTCTACGTAAAAACTATAATCAAACCTCTGAGACTATATTTGATGGAAAGAACAGAACGCTTTCTCATACCCCTGTATCCGTGACCATTCTGGTCACCTCACGGTTTTGTGGGCATGTTACGGGAATTTTATTTTACGTAATAAAATATTTACAGTAAGAAAAAAAACCCAAAATATTTACAGAATTTACAGGAATATGAGATATGATAATGAGAAAAGTTCACAGAGATTTTCTTCTGTGAAAAATTGTGACACTCTTATATGCTGAGATATAACCTGAGTTATGATGTACATACATTCTGTATTCATTTAATTTTTTATGACACACTAGGGGACGTTTCAGGTATTAAAAGGGTATAGAAAATAACTTAGCTAGTTGGAACGAAGGAAAACTCTGCTTGATTAAAGTGTCTTATAGGAAACTGCTTGCTTTTATCCTCAGTCTTTTTTGAGTATGAGACTTGTTGAGGACTAGGAAGATGAGAATAGATTTCTATTTCCACTTATAAATTTCATTATGTGATGGATGCTTTTTGCCTGGATAAACGGTTGCTTGCGACTCTTCTCAGCCATTCCAGTTCATGGCTTGGTGATGGTTTCTTCATATGCCAAGAGATTGTGCCAATTCGTGCCATTAAGAGATTCATTATGCCATTCCGAGACATAATGAAGTGCCGTGCCCGTCCCACCAGAACTGCACCGATCACTCTCAGAAAGGTTGAACCCTTTAAGGTAAGCAGGAAAAGGGTGGCGTTCTGAGAAGAAAATAATATCCTCTCTGATCCAGTTTGTTGGATAAAGGTTGACTGAAGGCAGAATATTGAAGACTTTCTTGCCTGGGTCACCATTGCTCCAATATTCCTGCCATTTCGGCATGTCTTTCTGGAGCAGGGCTTTTATATATATTGTTTGGGAAGCTTTGTTTGTATATAACGTTTCCCCTTTCGAGTTGCGTCCTTTGCTAGTTGGTCTGCTTTTTTTGTTGACTAAATTTTCTGCATGCGCTTTAACCCATGAGACCTGTATTGTTGAATTTGTAAGGAAGATACCCAAAATTTCTCTTGCTATTTGGTTTGTACTCTTTGGATTAGAAGATGCCATGATAGTAGCTCTACTGTCGGCATGTATTTTAAAAGTATTGTTGTTTGCAAAGTGTGATGCATATTTTACTGCTTCATGTAGTGCAGTGAGTTAAGCTTAAAAAACGGTATTACTGTCATTAAATTTGGCAGACCATTGGTAGGATTAGGAATCATTTATCAGGACACAAAACGCAGCTCCAACTCCATGTTCTGTTTTTGAGCCATCTGTGAAGATATTGATGTTGTTCATTTGAGATATAATTATTCCTTCTTCCAATGAGATTTGGGCGGGATTGAGATGCTGTGAGGGGTGAGTTGACCTGCCAGTTGTTTTCACCTGTAGCTCTTCTGTTTGAATCTCTGTTATGCTGTGCGCTAAAGGAATTCTTAAGCGATATATTGATGTTATTCTTTTTCAAACTGTAATTGCTATTTCAGGTGAGGGATGCCGAGGATGGTTTGTAGAGCCGATGATTATATTTTATAAATATAGTGTTTCTAAAAAATATTGAAATAAGGATAAAATATCCTCATTATTAATGACGAATATGATTCATCGATACCCTAAACATGAGTTGCAGAATGATACATTCAGTATTAGATAAATAATTGAGGTTATGTATTTAAAAACTTCCTGTCAATACAAATAATTATGGTTTGCTTGGTTTGCTCACCTATTAATTCAAACTCTTCGGTATTTCCGTATAGTAAACAGAAAATTATAAAGAATTGTTGCAGAAACGATGCTCAGAAGCTGAATTTTCTACATTTACTCATGATATTGATTTATCAGTGACCATCACAACTCGAACTTATCTGATATTAGAACCTGCCTAATCAATATAGGAAGAGAAAGAGAACTCAAAATATTTATTCATTAAAAACTTTTGAAGGTATATATACCATATATCAAAATGTATTTGGGCCCCTACGCAAAAGAGAATAGCTGTAAACTTGATCTACGTATTTAAATATTATCTAGGAAGCAGCCATGTCATTAGTCATATACAGGACCTTATTAAGGCATACGAGGCAGTTGCCGGACACTCACATAATTGGGGATCCAAATCGATAAATATAAATTTACGTTTCCTTCTTTAATGAATCTTCTTCATTACTAAAGTAATGAAACAGAGGGGCACCCCAAAGAAGTTTTTTGCCCGAGACCCAACTAGGTTAAGTCGAGCCCTGGTCACATGCCAGATACCACGGAATCTGACTTCGAGAAAGTTGCATTTGTCGAATATCATAGAAATAGCCTATCCTTAAAGTACTATCAAGAGAGTTAAACATCCTAAAATCGAAAGAGGCTTTTTTGACTAAGAAATGGAAGGTGAGTGGGTGATATTCTAAATGTGCCTGGACCAGACAGATCCAAGAAGTCAAGATTTAGAAATCAACGAATCATGTTCAAGAAATTAAGAAAAAATATTACTCCATTTTCTATTCGTTACTAATTTGCTACTGATATTTGGTTATTACTTCATTTGTAATTTTCGTTATATTGATTATTTATTTTTTTCAAACATTTTTCTGGTTTATTTATTTTGTTAATCTATATTATATTTTATATATGTATGCTTTTTTCAGAAACGCTATCAACTTGGCAAACCTATATTAACACCAATTTACGATTTTGATGAACTGACATATGCAAAAGCTATGAACGTACAAAGTAAGTTACCGAAAATTATATGCTCCATTTTTTAAAATTCTAGCGGTATCATTTTGTTGCCGAATATTTCTTTTGTATATCTTTTGTATTTTCCTTGATAAATGATTAAATTATTTCTTTTTTCAACAACAGCAAAAACATTCATCGGTTCTGTAGAAAGTTCCGTAGTAGAAGCGTTAAAATGGAAAGGGGATAGAATGCTTCTGAGGGTAAAGAGCTCTTCTTCTTGTGTTCAGCCGACCTCTGGGGTTAAATACATCTAAGCATCCAAGGGCAGAAGTCTAACTTACAGATCAAATGATGATGACACACACACACATAAGCATGCACAACTCCCCTTTTAAAGAGGGGTACTTTCATGCACTTCACATATACAACACAGGGGAAATTTCACCACACCCAAACCCAGACTCGAAACTGGGTCACCCAGATTTCTAGGAAGACGCCTTACCCCTAAACCAGGACAATAGCTGCAGAATTTTTTAAAGATTACAGAGTATTCTGAATCCGCTGATTACAAAACTGTAGTTGCTTTTGCTGATTTGTCTCTTGAGATTTTTAATAATGCATATTATGATGCGACAGGAGAGAGAATCACCTCCTTTTCTCCAAGGATATTTAGCGCCAAATATTGCAACCCGATGGAGGATATTTTCCTCCGGGAGGTAAGATGGAAGAGCGCAGGGAGTTGGCGATTTTGAAAAGTGCGCCAAGGGGATGATGTCCTCTACGAATCAATCCATATTCGTATCATTTTATTGGTGTTTGGAGCCAAAAAAGTATATTATTTATTCATTAGTCTCTTTTATATACTTTATTATCACTTGAGAACGTGATGTTTTAAAAAGAAGATTTTGATGTCTGTGAGATTTACGGACAAAGGAAATTTTTACCAGATTTTACCAGTACCGAATTATTTTTATATCTGTTTCTTTGAAAACGGATGCGTTTTTAAAAGTTGACCCACTTTTTCCAGTATTTCTATGTTATTTCTTTGGCTTCAGATGCGTTTTTAAAAGACTGACTTAAAACTGCGACATCAAAGCCGTTATTTCATCTCAAAATCAGTTGAGTTCCAAAATTTTGATGCCAGCTAGAAAAATTGAAAATGAAAGTTTAAAAAAAAATTGTTATTATGTATCCACCTACATTTAGAGAGTGGGATTGAGATTGATAGAAAATCTCGTGATTGTTTAAAACCGTTTTAAATTAGTTAATGACTTAAATTAGTTGAGATAAATAATGCCTTAAAAAGAGTATTATTCTCACGTGACAGCTGGAAATTTACGATTGAAGAATTTATTTTAATTATTTAATGCATTTCAAATCGAAAAAAAACATGTGAATCAAATATTAACAATTGCTAGAATCCTCAAAATCAACGAAGGTGAATATAGGACCGGAAAAAAGAATCAATAAATGTTTACGTATTAAAGCCTTAAGGAGTATATGAATTTATGATAGCAAATGCTAGATATTTGTAAACAATTTCAATTGCTTATATTTCTATGTTATTGTTGAGTGGGATTCTTCTCCGGAATAATTTTTCCTGGTGCAATTTTAAGAATACCTGTAACTAGACCCCCGCTGGGGTGCTCAGATCTGCCTCAATAGAAAATGGTTTTCGTAGAAATGAAGAAATGATTGTATGAATATAGAAAAGTTTTCTGAAAGATCCACAACTCTTCTTATAAAAAAAGGGGGGAATGGCTAAGACTCTTTTTTTATTATCTGTATTATATTGAATAAGTACCATTTACACAAGAATATGCTCAAGAACAAATCGACAAAACTAACTTTAAAGAAAGAACAAAAGAAAAACATGCTAAAAATAATAAAATAATTAAAAGAGAGGGAAAAAATCCTTTTTGATGGAAAATTAAGTTTTAGGATTTTCATCATAGACACTTGCATCTAATCACATCTGGACATCATTAAATTTGAAACAGGGTTCATTCAAATACTTTTCTTTTCAGATCGGCAAGCCAGTTTTTTTAACCCTGATAAAATATATTAGGAAACTATTCTAGAAGAGTCTCCATGGTTTTTATGGAATATTTTAAAGAATTAATTGATATGCCAATTTTTCTTTAACAGTTTGAGTAATGTATATATTTCGTCATTTTGTGTTTTTCTTTAACAATTTCAGTAACAGAATATATTTCGCCATTTTGTGTTTTCTTTAACAGTATTTAATAATATTGTTGAAGTAATGAGTAATAATATATATATTCCGCCATTCTGAGCTTTTCTTTAATAGTTTCAGTAAGAGAATATGTTTCGTCATTTTGTGTTTTTCTTTTACAGTTTCGGTAATAGAATAATTTCGTCCTTTGGTGTTTTTCTTTAGCAGTTTCAGTAATAGAATATATTTCGCCATTTTTTTGTTTTTCTTAGTATATAATATATTTTATGTAATATATTTTATCACTTTTTGTTTCTTTGATCTCGATATTTGAGGCATTTGCTTTGATGGCTGTAGAATATTTTGTGTATGCTGATGGATAAAAAATTGTACTCCCCTCAAACATTGTAAAGTGATTTTGTTATTTTAGTTCTAACATCTGCTGCTATTTAATGTAAAATGGACAATCTTTAATCGTAGCTTAATATGCACTTGGCAATTGATATTTTTTGGAGACGCTATTCTCTGTCATGAAATGTGTCACACAGGTGACACACTTTTATGTTATCACGAGTTTTTGTTTGAAAAACTGACTGAAATATTTCGCATATAGCGTTGGACGAGCGATAAAAGTTTTTCTTTTTTAATTTGTAAAATGCATTATAATTGAATCTAACCGAAAGTTCCAAGAATCGTGATAAGAACTGATGAAATTTCCTGAATCTCCTTTTGTTTTAAAAATGAACGCATTTCTCTGATTCATATATTATATTATTTATTTAATAATTCTGGATTTTTTTTTCAAATGTCATTTTGCTAGCCGTAACAAAAGAAAGATAGATACCACTGTGACAGGTATGTTCGATATGTTCATGACTCTCTTTTGACAGTTTGGCAGGATAAACTGGATCTAGCGTCATAAATATCACTCTCTGTTGTCCGATGAATTTTATATTTTGAATAATTTAGTGTCTGCTTCTTCCTATAATACATTCCTTATCATAAACAGTTAAGCCATTGCATTGTGACCACCCACCTCTATAAAATGGTCTCACCCAGTAAAAAAACTACTGCACGTGTGCAGTTTATATTGGGGTTAATAAGGCGATTAAACACTGTGTTTCCAAACTTAACTTACTTAGCGAAAGAATGGAAAAATCAGCTGATTTATCATACTTCGATATAGGTCAAATCGTTTAGACTTGTCGTCTGAGAGTGCAAATATCAGAAACGTTGCGTTTAGTAGGCGGTTTGTATACGGTTGTTATTTGCCCAAATCAAAAGTGGTGTACATGTATGGAGAAACGACAAGTCATCGGGCAGTTGGTTATCGTTTACGGAGTTTAGATTTCAGAAAAGAGTGTAGGTTGTTACACATTTTTCGGCTTGGCCGAATATCTATCATAGCCAAAATCCCCATTAGCTGCAACAAAGCAATCCAGACATTGTTTCTCAATTTAATGGGCAGCGTGCATGTTGTTTTTACTTATGGCCCCTGCCACGGACAAGCCTCCCGCTGATACAGCAGCAAACCGTAAGCCGAGAGGAGCGTCTCTTGTTTTTGAAGTAGCACCTAGGGCCAAGATTACGAGTTAGCTACACACTCGCCTAATATTTGCTTGCACAGCCCCTTTTTACATGTGGACACAATCACACATCTCACAGATAGCACACAGTAGAACAACCAAGCCCGAACAGGGACACGAGCCCGGAACTACCAGAAGACGAGGGAAAACGCGCTCCCTCAGTGCCAGAAAACCGGCGCAGAAACATTACTACATATAGGCCTATTCAGCTGCAGGCTAATTCATGTCACTACCAGCTGTGTCATCAATAGGCCAGTGAACATCGAAGTTGAGCATTATAATAGTAGAAGGAGGTCGCATGGTTCAAGGAAGTATATTTTCTGATTCAACCCGTCAACGGGTATGTGAAAGTACGCTGATTTTCAAGGGAGACCTTGGTTCCCAGATAAGCAGTTGGACGGAGACAGGTCGGTGTGTGTGTGTGTGCGTGCGTATTATGGTGAGGTCGATGAGCTCATTAGGACCAGTAATCCACAAACAATAAAGCCTGAAGTCTATGCTCTACGTGAACTTCATCACAGAGCAAGTTCATCTATTCATGATAATAGTGTTTCCTGTAGAGCGGGAGGGGTTTACCTTCAGGATAATGCACCATGTCATAACGGTATAATCGTCAATGAGTGGTTTGAGAAAATTCCAGTGACTTTCAAGTCATGTCTGGGTCTCTAAATTCACATGACATTTTCTAATAGAGTATTTGTTGACCAACTGGAAAATCAAATTGTTGCTGCCACGTCACCCCTTGGCAATATGGGAGAATTTGCAGAACCAGTTGGTGAGCGTTTGGTACCAGATACTTCGGACTATCTGTAAGCATCTTTTGGAGTCGATGACTCGTGATCCAATATGTTATTAACAGGGTGATCATATTGCAATGGCTCTCCGGTTTATATTTGCAATAGAAAAGGATTAATTTTAGATGTCTTAGATTTAATATCAAAGTTTATGATAAAAAAATTCCACGGATCTTTTGACCCAATCTTAGAACCAGTTCAATTCAGGGTTTAGTACTTTATTTTTTTAAAAAATATCATTAACCTCTGGATGTATTTTCTATTTTTCTCTGCCTGAAATTAATGAGAATATGTCATCATCAAGATACTTTAAAGACCCACAGGAAGTTCAGCATGACCAAAGGAAAAAAGTAATGGATAGATCTGACTTCTATTCTGTAAGAAATAAATACAAACAAGCTTGAAGTAAAAAAGAAAGATAAATGTCCTTTGCCGAAAGGATAAATTAATTTGAAAATTTCATTTGTCCGTAAAATAAAAACAAATAACTGAAACCTATTTTAAGATAGAATTCTATAGAGAAATTTTACTATAACATCCCTTTGTCAGAGTGCTTTTATTCAATATTTTTATAAAAAACATCTTCATGAACATGATGATGAACCAACTTTAGTTTAAAATAAACTGATTGCATGACAAACAATTCTTTTCTACCCTAAAATTCTTCTGTGTTTCTCAAGTTATTACATAACAAATTATTCTTCTGTCATCTCACAATTCCTCAGTAATTCTAAAAGTTGATTCTCATGTTATTTTATGAGAGGATTATGGAAAATTAATTTTCTAATATATGTTTATAACTAGTCCATCTTTTTTGCTTACATTTAAGCTATAGTAGTTAAATCACAATATTTCTGAAATTTTAGAATTTTGATTGTTTTAAAGTTTTGCATCTTTAATTCTCTAACTTTCTAAGAATCGGATTCTTTAAATTTCGGAACAGATATTATTTACTTTCTTGTTTTTCACTAATTTTTTAATTGAAATTAATATTTAGCTGTTGTTAGCGTAATTTCCTCTCAATGTTTTTGTCACTTTTCAGGTTTACAGATGGTAATTCACATTATTAAGACATTTTTGGATAATTATCCCGAATATCTCCACACTATAACGATCATAAATGGTAAGTTTGTGATGTTTTCAATCTGTTATATAAGTATTCCATACATATCTAATTTTTGTGCTATAAATGGGTCGTGTAGCCAAAAAAAATAACAAAAAATTCAAAAACAATATTTTTACTATAATAAATATGGTTTTAATCAGACAATAGAGATAATGGTAACGTTGATAATCTTTAGGTAAATAAATTTTTCGAAAGAAACTAGTAAAAAGCCAGTAACCGGTTGTTATTATCTAATGCGGTGTTTTGCCTTGCATGATTATAGAATTTCTGAAGAATAAAATAGCTTACAATTCAGAAATGAAAATATATAAGCTCATAATTGTGAATATTTTTCCTTATTTGATCTTTTATAAACCATAAATCTTGAATATTTGGAATCCCTTATTCTTGGTTTTGATCTTTTTATGTTAATCTTCCTACAATAATGTTTGGGATATGTATTATGTAACATTTCCCTGTTTTCGATATTTATTATTACATTTTCGAATTATATTGGTTGAATTTTAATTAATTTACATATTTTCTTGTACTTTTCTTGCCATTTTTAACTTTCGTATATCAATTAAAGGAATTTTCGCTAATTTATATTTTTTGCTTCTTATTTCATTGTCATTTGTAAATCCTGCCTATTAATGAAATGAATTCTATTTCAGCTATATTTTCTATTTGTTATTTCCTTGCCGTTTTAGCTCCAGACTATTAATTAAATTATTTTAAACTAATATGCTTTTTGCTTGCTATTTTTAGCTCCCGACTAGTAATTAGTTTAATTTTTATTTTTGGCTTAATATTACCTTCCATTTTTAAATCCCTTCTATTAATTAAAGGAATTTTAATTTTTGTTTTGTGTCTATTACTTAAATGAATTCTAATTTATTTGTATTTTTATTTGTTGTTTCCTTGTCATTTTTAACTCCCAATTTATAGTTAAATGAATCCTAATTCCTTTATATTTTCTACTTATTTCCTTCCATTTTTAAATTCCATCTATTCATTAAATTAATTCTAATTTATGCATATTTTTATTTGTTAATTCCTTGCCAGTTAGCTCCCGATTATTAATTAGGAATTTTTAATAAATTTATAATTTTCACTTGTAGTTTTGTTGCTATTTTACCTACCACCTATTACTTATAATAGTTTTAACTTATACTTATAATTTCTTATTTCCTTGCCATTTATAGCTCCTATCTATTTCACATGGCTGTATTCTACATTGAAACCCCTTCTTCCCATCACGGTCATCCAAAAAATTCGAATCTATAGCAGAGGTAGACTTTTTCGTTAGTATTTTTTATGAATCAATGACAATTAACATTTTCTGAAATATGACGGCGTATGACTAAGAGATGCAAATTATTTTAAACAATATCAACAAATGCAATGTACTAGAAATGAAAGTATTACAGATTAATTTTTTTTTCATAAACAACTGCCATTCATGTTGTATTTATTTGTTGGATCCTGTCTCATAGAACGCCATTGACCAATTTAAGGTCATCGTCCGAATTCCACTTCTTGTCTTCCGTGGAACCTTTTCACAGGTGCTGAAAATCAGAGTGTACTGATTGTGGGTTGTAAAACAGGTTCTTCAAAACTTCGGAATACACACCGTGGAGGTTTCACTCCCATTAAAAAAAATTTGGTTTTGACTTTTGTTGAGTAGCTGTGGTTAGCTGTTAGATTTTTAAATTAAAATTCTAATTCATAAAATGTATTCTTCGCTTATTGGTATAGTATGATATACGAATATAGAAATAATATCATAGAAAAATTAAATTAGAAAGCAACTTCATCCAGATAATTAGACATAAAATTATTCAGTTATAAATTTAGTTCCTTAATTTGATGAAATTCAAAACTGATATTGAATCTGACAATGGATAAGATTCTTAGTAAATCAAAATATGTCTTTCTTTTTACGTAATTTATTCCTGTATTTATATAAATATGTGTATATATATATATATATATATATATAGTCACCAAAAGTAAGGCAAGTACTGTGGACCTCCAAAGCCCCAAGGTTGTTCTTTCTAATAGACAAGTAACGCAAGTACTACGGTCCTACAAAGCCCCACGGTTGTACTTTGTAATACGCAAGTAATTAAAGTACTACAGTCCTCCAAATCCCCATGGTTTTCCTTTGGGATACACAAATAAAGCGAGTACTACGGTTCTCCAAAGACCCATGGTTGTCCTTTTTAATAGGCTAGTAAGAAAAGTACTGCTTCCCCCAAACATCTATGGTTGACCTTTGTAATACACTTGTAAGACAAGTACTGCGGTCCCACAAACCCCTATGGTTGTCTTTTGTGATATACAAGTAAGGAGAGTACTACGGTCCTCCAAAGCCCCAAGGTTGTTCTTTCTAATAGACAAGTAAAGCAAGTATTACGGTTCTCCAAAGCTCCATGGCTGTTCTTTGTAATACAGAATTAAGGCAAGTACTAAGGTTCTCCAAAGGCCCATGGTTGTCCTTTTTAATAAGCTAGTAAGACAAGTACTGCTTCCCCCAAATATACATGATTGACCTTTGTAATCCACTTGTTAGAGAAGTACTGTGGTCCCACACAACCCCGCAATTGTCCTTTGTAATATACAAGTAAGGCAAGTACTACGATTCTCCAAAGACCAATGGTTGTCCTTTTTAATAGGCTAGTAAGACAAGTACAGCTTCCCCCAAATATCCATGGTTGACCTTTGTAATATACTTGTAAGACAAGTACTGTGGTCCCACAAACCCCCATGGTTGTCCTTTTTAATCCACAAGTAGGGCAAGTACTAGCTCTACTACTAGTAAGGCAAGTCCTCCACAGCACCATGCGTTTCCCTCTTCAATACACAAATAAAGCATTTTTTCGAGATTTAAAGAATTAAGGATTTTGAAATCATTTAATAATTGAGTCAGAACAAATAAAGCATTTTTTCGAGATTTAAAGAATTAAGGATTTTGAAATCATTTAATAATTGAGTCAGAACCAAATTCTAGATTTACTTTTTATAATTTTCTTTGATAATTTACATATTTTTAAAAGGAAAAAAAACTGGAATTCAAAAAAGGAATCGCGTAAATATCAGTTGCAATGCATTTCAAAATCAACTTCAGATTCGATCGCTGAAAATTTTCGATGGCTGCCTGAGATTTTTTGATGAAGTCTGACACGTGCGTTTTATGAAAGAGGCTTCATCTGAGTCATTATTTATCTGAGTCTCTTCAGGAAGGACCTTATTGGCAATCCATCGTTAATATTAACCTGCTTCACAGTGCACAACTTGAAAGATTTCATGTAGGTGCCTTGATCTTTAGGATGTGAAACAACAGATACGACTTTCATAATTTCTTTTATTTTAAAAGATGTAGAAACATTTACACAAAACTATATTTTATGATTTTTTTCTCAAGTATCCTTTATGAAAATAGTAATTTTTATCCATTAAAATCAATTATTGACTTCTCACTTCATCCAGACGGTTGGAAGGAAGCCTTGTTGGAGACAATTGAGGCGGATGACTTACCAGCCTATCTCGGAGGGAACAGGCGAGACCCGGATGGAGATCCATTCTGTAAATCCTTTGTGAGTATTCACCTGAATTTGAAATATCTTTCCTAATCAGCAGTGAACCAGTTTCATAAACAAATAAAAATAAGGAAGGTAATTTACTTATTCATGCATGAACCTCCCGGGGGCCCCTTTTAATGCGAATGAAATGTTTCCGGCATGGAGATTAGATTCTGTCAACATGGAGGGTGCATAACTAGGTGTGTGGGGTTGGAGTCCTTCTCCTGCAATCAATTTCGGGAAGGGTTGTACCGTGACAGGTGATGGTCCTTAGTCATCACCACAGTTCCCGCCAATGTTGGAGTTGCAGCGGATTAGTCATTCAGTTTTAATTTTTCGTGTGGCTTTGTTCGGGCCGGAGAATCATTGATTTGAATTATTCATGTACTGAACATACAAAAAAGAAAGTATTGGTATCTCAGCTGAGTGTGACACTCACCTGAGTGTGAAAAAGACATTTTTGAATGCTTTTTAATCTATGTAGAATATAACTTAAATATTTTTTAAGCTGAAGGAAAGATATTTGGAATATGATTTCATCAAATTCAAAGAATGGTGAAATAAAATAACAAATTGCATTCAAAGATAGTCTGATCTACTTATTATCTTAATGCAAGTGAAATTGATAGCAAATAAAAAATTGTGAATGAAATCTGGTGCTTTTATAAACCATTTAAAGTGGATGTCAGTATTAAGTGTTATACAAAATTAAATAAAGATTTAACTATCTTTATGATGTATATGTTCGTTTTCATTTAACTTAAATGCTATTACGACAGAACGCAGTAAATAAAATCGAGAAGGGAAATATGGAGTAGATTTTGAACATTTATAATATGGACCTTTATAAAATATTGCACTAATTGTTGGCGTTTTGGAAGCTCAGGCATTAAATTTACTTCTTTAAAAAATAGTTATATATATATATATATATATATATATATATATATATATATATATATAATTAGTTTCTGTTGATTCTTCATTAATGTTTAACCTCTTGAACAGATATGATGAGTCCAACTCGTCATTCTCAGTTTGTTCAGAAAAGTTTAGGACGAGCTGGACTCGTCATTTCCGTTCAAGGGGTTAATTGTTTTTTCTTAATGTAAATCAAAGCTCTTGTGATTTTATGCGGCAATTTTAAAGTCTTAAGTAATCCCCAAAAGTGAACGAAACCGAGATTCTAATTTTTTACATTTTTGCATATACATTTTAATATTTTTGAAAATACAAAAAAATTTGAAGCAATTTTATATAGTCGATTTTTTCTCAAGCAACGTATAAGATTTCAGCAGTACGTTTCATATCTATTTCCGTTCCAGATTCACAAATAAAACATTTAAGAACTATATCTATTAATTTTCAATGCTTTATTAATAAATTATACATAATAAAACATTGTACCAATTATATATTGTTACGTTTTTAGCGTAGCGGGTTCGGATTGAATGGACTTTAGTTGAAGACAGCACAAACAAATTTATTTACAGCTATTTACAGTTATTTTCAGGATAATTGATAGAGTAACAAATTTTAGATAAGTACAATTCAGCAGTCAACAGTCACTTACAGCGTAAAAGAAAGTCTTACGCACAATAACACAGTTTGAAAAACAGCTATAGTATAGCACAGCAGCAGCGAGCTCAATAACACAGCGTTAACAGCAAACGCAAACACAGCTCACTAATCCTTTAGTCCAGCGAGACGCTTTTTATCTCAGAGCAAACTCTGAACTAACTCGATCAAATCACTATAGCAACTAACTAACTCACGCCGGCTACTCGTCCTTATATAGCCGAGAAGCGCGTGCACCTGAGTCTCGAGAAAATTCTCAAAACATCGCGCACAATCTAGCGGCTACTAGATTTTTCCTTTCGCCAAACCAATCAAGCTGGCGCGAGGCTCCTCGCCAAACGTGGCCAACTATGGCGGGTTTTCGTGCCGCCCGCCCGCTTGTAACAATATAAATAACATAAATTAGATATAATCAAACAGAAAGAAAGAGAGAGAGAGCTTTTTTTTCAATTTTTGTTAAAGTAATATATTTTAATTGGATTTTTTTTGCCTTGAAAGATTAATATTGGTCAAACCATCCCCAAACATTGCCAAAAACAAAGAAGAAAAAGCGAATTAGCATCGCAGACTGATGTAGAAAAACTCACTGTATTTCCATTCTCCAAAGAAGAAATAACTGTCAAAGTGGAAGAGGAGAATTCGCATCTCGAATGGGAATTCGAAACTAAAAACAGAGACATCGATTTCTCGTTATTCTTCAGAGGGGAATCCCAGGAAATCTTTGAAAATATCGAACTCATCCCTAAAGAAAGAATAGACACAAGTTATGAACCTGAGAAAGGGTACTTTCTTTGTGAAAAGAAAGGCAACTGTAAGTAGATTTAATTTTTTTTTAACATTTTGATTTCTTTTCTCTCTGGTTAATAATTTCTGAAAAGTTTTTTTTTTAACTGAACTCTTTCGCTATCTAAAACATTTATGCATTTAAACTTATTTTTTAAGTCCCTGGACTATACTCATTTCTCCATTTCGTTATTCATTCGTTTCTTACATTTGAAAGTTGATGACATCTTAAAACGCGATAAGTGGTTTTGGCTTGCTAAACTAATATCGGACAGAAACTGAAGACGTGCTAATTCACAAAAACAGATTTATAGTTTGTTTGTGATAACAAAATTCTGAAAAAGTATTGTTGGTATATAAAAGAAAAATTAGAGACGGGGACCGAAATATAAAAAAAGAACAGCATAAAAAGATACAATAATTGCCATGTACAAACACAAAAATAGCAAAAAATAAAGATACGGATTTATAGTGCTACTCTTGGGACTAGCGGTCTCGAAATTTAAACAGATCCTGGTTATCTTCGAGGTGACGAATTTTCATCCTGGATCCTTGGGAACAGGCAACACTACCGAAATTCGTTCTAGTTCAGGTGTTAGCTTGGTCAAACCAAATTATCAGAAGGATGCCGTCAGTTTTCACATTTTCTTGCATGTAAGCGTGATAGCTCAAAACGGCAGTTACTCAATAAATAAGATTTTGTATTTATATTGTGAATAAATTTATAATTTTATATCAGGGATGCAAAACCTTTTCAGAATGAGGGACCAAAATATGAAGAAAAAAAATCATGTCGAGGGCCAAAGCAGCACGTGAATGTTAAAACATGTTATAAAAGTGAAAACACGTGTTTTTTTGTAGCAATGCGCTTGAATTACAATTATTACTTTACTTTTGATCATGCACACATTATGCAATAAATATATGAATAAATGAAACTCAAACATTATAGATATGACTGAAATTATCTCCAAAAAAAAACCCCGGATTTCTGACAAAAAAGTGGCAAACTTGAAATAGAATAACAGAGGAATACTTTTTGGTAACTATACAGAGAGCATAATTTAAATTTTGGGAAAAAATAATAATTAAAATTAGCAAAAATTAATGAGACGGCTGGGACTGAATATTTGAAGTTAATGATTCTATGTTGATATTAAGATTGGTTGTGACAATATGCAGAATAAAATAAGAAATAGAATAGCAGAAGGGCTATCTCATCTACTATAATATTTCTTACTTTTGACTTGTTTAAATTCATTAGTGAGAAAGTTTGCTCGCGAAAAAGGCCAAAGAAAGTTGTGCATGCTGCTGCATTTTGTCTTAAGCATAAAAATTCCTCGGGTAAGTCTTTATAAAACTCTAATATCGATTTTTCTTTAAAATGATTTTTTTAAAATCAGAACTAGATTTACATTAACAGAAAATGGAGAAAAGAATTATTCACTTTTTGTTAGGCACTTTTCAAAATCTGAAAACTGATCAGCTAATGCATTGTACAAGATTTGGATTTGATACTGCATTTTCATAAGTGGAAATTTTTCACTTCCAAGAACTTCTCCTATACGAACACTCGTACTAACAGGTAGCCATGAAGGGAACAAACTGAAAAGACGCTTTATAAAAAGTAAATAAGCCTAATGAAAGACTGCAAATTATTCATTTTGGTGTAGAATCGTTTTCGCATCTGATTTTTACCCTGTTTATTTGAAAAGGTGTAATTTCACTTTAAATTAATCTTATTTTATTAGCAACATTTGCTGGCCAACTTCAAAGACTACGCGGGCCAATTTTGGCCACGGGCCATAGGTTGTGCATCCCTGTATTATATCAAATTGTAGTTTCATATGGGAAATGAAAGGTATTTAATTTCCATAATACATATTAAATTTTTTGGGCTTGTATATAAATCGAATGTTGGCAATAAATCACTAAAAAGTCACTGAAAATTGTCTGCTAGATTGAATAAATATGCCAAATCTGAGAAAATTCTCGAGGTAAAAAAAATTAATTGCTCACATTATTGATGGCCTTGGTCCAAATTCCCAATGTCATGCAGAAAAGGCGGGTAACGTCTTTATTAGAGGGCATGCGATTAAACTTTAAGAAACTTCTTCCTCTGTCTTTATTAGAAATGCAATTGTTAAATTGGAAAAGATAATTTCCAGAAGACAATGCAATTTCGATAAAATAGATGGTATGAAATAAAACGTTAAAAGAAAATAAACGTGTATTAGAATTAACCCACTAACTTGCTGGCTCTTTTGAATGTCTTAGGATTGACTTCATGACAGTTTTTAACCCCTTAACCGGTTTATTTTCCTCGCTATCTAATAAGATAACACTTTCTATACGGGAATATTTTGTTATTTTGATTCAAATGGAAATCTATGAATAATTGGCTTATCTACGTATTCGAAGTCATTTTACTATTGAATTATAATTGTTATGAATGATTTATTTTTTGTTTACAACAATCAAAATTCGATAAATCTATGCACGTACGGCGTACGGACAAACCGGTTAAGGGTTAATATGAAACTAATATTGAACCTAACGGGTCATCACAAATAAAGGAATTCTTCCGGTTAAAGATGCGCCTCGCCATTTCAGTAAAGATAACTTTAACCTACACTCTTAATAAGTTCATATAGGAAGTTTGGATAATCAACTTCCAGAAGTATGCTTATCTTCAGATATGAGATGCATTTTGTTGAGACACACTTAGAAGGAAAGAATTGTCAAGTTATAAATTCTTAAAATTGAGCATATTGTCTACAAAGGGACTAATAGAATAAATATTTTATATCTTTTTACTTTTTGGGGTTGTTTTGTACATGTCTATGTGTTTCTCATACAAAAAATTAATATGCTACCATTCAGGTATCATTTATTTTCAGATATGATTGTTTTTGACAATTCTTACAGCTGGCTTCACTCTAAAGAAGTATATTACAGAATTAAAATAAAGAGTCCCAAGGACAATGAATTATTTAAATGAGCCCATCCCAGAGTTATCCAAGGAACAGAAAATGTTCTTTGGAAAAAATCTGTAATGGAACCCCTTGCTCCATCTGGTGGCGTCTCTGAAAAACAAGTTTGGAATTCGAGACATTAGCCAAACAGACAAAACATAATAGAAAACTGGGACATCAGTGTATTGTAGTTTATAATACTTACTTACTCTATATAAAATACTTATTCTAATCCTGATTGAATGAGAGGTAGGTATTTATTTGGTATTGTGAAACTTTTCCAGGTGTTTTGACAATACCACAATTCTCCATTATCATTAATAATTTTATCATAAATATATTTAATCAAGCCTCATTTTATATAATAATGGTTCCAGTTTGGAGATCCCTTTTATCACAAAATTCCCAACGAGATTGCAGCAATATCTTCCTAATATTGACCAACATTCTGAATATCGACAGGCATCAGGGGAATATCGCTCAATTTTTTGAGCTAATAGTAACTAAAACAGTGGCAATTATGAAGTTATGACTATCACTATTTAAGATGAGATTTAAACATTTTAATGGTAACTTCAAACAAGATCATCAAATCAATGCAACCGTTTTTCTCTAAGCCATCATTAATAGTTCAAAAATTAAAATTCAAATAATCTTCAATTAGTTTTGGTTCTTCTTATATTCAAAACCATTGTTTATGTACAGTGTTTTGCTGATTATGAGTAATAAGATCTAAGATTATGTTAAAAAAAACTGACATTAAAATTTTTTCTATGCCTCTAATGACTGAAATAATTTATTTCTTAAATAATTTTAAGCAGTTTGCACTTCGAAGTGGATGCCAAAGTTAAATGACTAAGAAAAAACTTTGTCCAAAAATTAAATGGTAAATTTTGAAAATGAAAAAAAAAACCCAAAAGATGGCAATACAAGATTTTATAGGTAAAAATAAAAATCAGTATGAAAAGCACACAAATCAGCACACAAATATTGTACAATATTGATCAATATTCGCAATATTGTATAATATTGTGGAATATTGTTTAGTGTCATATAATATCGCACAATATTGTGCAATACTGTGCTACAATATAGATCTACAGGAATGTACTACCTGGGTATAGAATGGCAATTTCAAAAGCTTTTTTTAAGTCATCAACTGATCGCTTAAAGTGCAACCTGCAGCAAGCAAAGTTAACAAGAGAAAGTTAAAGTGGTTTAAAATTCCCTTATTTTTCAAACTGAAGGCTGGAAAAGGTATAGTTCTATCATATTTCATCTTGTATTTTTTTCGCCTAAAATTCATTTTTGGGACAACCGGTAGTAACTGGAACGCAGTAAAAATAGATCAACTTATATAGTATGCATGACTCATAATTAAACAAATGAATTAGCTTCAGTTGTTTCCACATATGCAAAACAATTTTAATATATAACTTAATTTGTTGTCGAGGAAAGTAGTGACTTTGACAACAAAATGAAAGTGTCTGAATATTTAAGAATATTGGCGATATTTCCATTAGAGCTCGAGTTACTCAGGAGTATTCGAGCTCTGTCACGGAAATCTAGAAACCCACGGACGAGAGAAGCAGCAGTCGGGTCCAGAGTAATGGTTGAGAGAACTCTCTTAGTTCATTAGTTGAGAGTTGATGTCCAAAGCGTTCTCTCTGAGTAATTTCATACTGTCGAAATTGTCTGCATGCACCAAGTGCTGTTCTTGTGTATGTTTCGACTCTGTCTTATACTCTGTATTTATTCTTTCGTACAAAATAAAGAGTATCATTCCATACTTATTCTACTGTATTCTTTCACCTTACAATTACCAGGTGCCATTTTTCTGTCATAATAACATTGATTTATATTTAATATAATTCATCCGATGGAAATAAAAAGAAAGAGGCAACATAAAATAGAATGCAACTTCAACAGATAAATTTTAAAAAATATAGCATCTTAAACTAAAACATAAGTTTAACCAAGCTTACTATAAAATAATGACTGCCACGATTTAGAAAGAAATATATGAAGAAACTAATTTGAAGCAATTTGAAAAGAAATAAATAAATTGAATGGTAACATTTTTCATTGTCAGGTCTTAAGAATGGTCCATTGAAAAAACACACAGCAATTTATTTTCTTGAAACTTTCTTTATAGTAGAAAAAAAAATTGACTTCAGATGACAAAAAAAACATCAGTAGATCTTACAAAATAACAATTTATTGTAAAACTACTTACTATTGGCCTCCAATTGTGTATTCGGACATAATAATTATATATAATTCTGTTAAATTTAAAAAAATAATTCATTTCCAAGATTCTTACCACTATCTGACATCAAAGACACGTTACTTTAAAATGAGTTCTCCCAACCCATTTACTTTTCTATAAGTTCAATATTTTTTATTCATTCGATATTATGATATCTTGATATTATTTATTTATTAATTCGATATTATGATAATAATATTGAAGATGATATTGAGCTATTAGAGTTATGCGATTTTTTTCAGTTATTGGCCGATTTATCATACCAAAAAGGAAATAGATTATACTTCAAATAGATGTATATATATATATATATATATACAAAGTGCACGAAGAGAAAATATGATTAAAAAATGAACTCGAAACTTTTATGAATCTTCTCGTTTCATATCTCCCTGAATCCGAAAAACACATTTCTGGAAATATATTTGTTTATCTGTTTATGTATCTATATGTCTCTCCGGGGAGAGCACCTCGTAATTGAGGATGATATGCTTCCGGTATGGTGGTTGGATCTCGCCACCCTGGAGGGTAAACTAGTATAGGGTGTAGGCTCTTTCCATCGATGACGGGACGTACTTCCTACTAGAAATGTTGAACTTTGACCCTCTGATGGTCCTTAGGATGCAACCACAGTTCCCACCAGTGTTGCTGTTGCGACTGTCTGGTTATTTAGCCTTATGGTTTAAATCCATGTGTCTTTGTGGCGGGTCGGAGTGTCTGGTATGACTATCCCTCTGTCAGTCTGTCTGTTTGTTTGTGAACATGAAAATAGAAAAATGATTTGAGATGGACGAATGAAATTTGAATGATGCCTCTTCACCAAATTTGTATATGTCTTAAAAATTTTGAGTAAATCCATTCAGGGAATGTTTATCAATTCGAAAATTCGAGTGTAAGTTTAGACAATAACTACAAAATGAAGAGAGCTAGATTTGAACAATTTGGCTTGTGGATTCAATATCTGAACTGTGAAAGTATATCGTATTTAGAATCAAACTTGTTAAAATGTTGACTGTTAAATGTTGACTGATTATCTGTGTTTTTTTCGTGTAATAACTAGAAACCAAAATTACTTAAATCTAGCTACTTGGAACTTTATCTACAATTGTGGTTCTGTGCTGAATTATGGTTCCAATCTGAAAAATAAACCCCTCTCTCATAGGTGGCGTGTTTTTTTCGTTCTGATTATGATTATGCGTCTTCACTCTTATAACTTTTAATATGATATGAGTTTCCTCATTTTATTTTGAAGCATTAGTTTGCAAAGTATGCTGGACCGAATATTAATATTGTAACGGATATAATTCCACACAAGAACTATACGAAGATGAAGACTTTATTGTCTATGAAATCGCGTACCGATATCCGCAACAAAAGCTGCAAAATTCACAGCGAACTAACTCAATGCTAACCACACAAGATACAAATTCATTGCGAATTAACTCTAATCCGCTAATATCCAATAACATGGAAGTTATTGATCACCCATTAACGAAAGAAGAGACGCTCTTTCAAGCTAAGTCAACGAACGACGATCGTTGTCGGAACTGAACTAACTCCCCTCCTTATGCCGCGTCTTTTAAATAGGTCCCACTAAAGTGGGCGGAACAAGCGCAGAAAAGGTGCGTACGTTCCACTCAACTCGAGAACATTCTCTAATGTTCTTTAAAAACAAATCTTTATTTCTTAGCTTCTACTACAATTTTAGGGTGTATTAAAAACCTCATCGTCAACGCAACTATATCAATAAATTGACCAAATATGGCGATCTTATGTAGTAAATCTCTTTAGAGTGTTTTTTCTAGCTCACGTGCGATTCTATTACAATTAATTTCATACAATAAAACTATTTACAAATATTTACATAACATTTCATAAATATTTATAATACTTGCATCTAATGTATGCTAATTTATGCAATATTCTGATCAATATACTACATTTTTCTGTGCTCAAATCAATATTTTCCGTAGATTAGATGTCAAACGTAAAAATTCTGAATAATTTAAAGCATTTTTCTATTTTTGCTTTTATTTTATTCATTTCATCATTTTGTTTTAGTTTTATTCATTTATTTTTATAAAAGCCCAAATTGTACCCAAATAAGATTTTTATATATTTTATCGAAATCTAAGAATTTTATTCATTTATTTATTTCCAACAGATGGCAGCATGATTCCTTAGTTTTCATTTTGCCAATTTCAATGAAAAGAAATGCTCCTTTGTGTAATAAAAGTCTTTTTACATTCTCTTTTTAAGGAAAAGATATCGTAGTTCTAAATTTAAGATCTCTATCTTTTCCTTTATTTATTGGGAAATCTGGTACGGCAAAGTAATTTTATATTTAAAGGCACGCTTCTTTTTTGAAAAACAATTTGAAATTTTTTTTTTCTTTCTATATTTTATATACCGAAAATTGATTTCTTTATACTTTATCCTGTAATGCTCACTTTTTGTTTTTTGTATTGGACTGGTTTTAAGGGTTCTGCGAGCCTATAAAGAGTTAAATAAATGGCTTAAATGTTCTTAAAATATAAAATATCTTTTCTTTATTCTTTAGGAATGCCAAACAAACCTTCCAGAATATCTGATTCGAGTCTTCGAATATTGTTACAAACCTGTAATTTTTCTTCCCAGCACGAACAGCGCCATCATCAGAAAGATCGTTTTACGATCGGCACTGTTGTGAGCTGAGTGGATGCCGTGTTAGTGATGTGAGGGCTTGGAGACAAACTTGGCGATAAATTTGGCGACTTTAGAGAAAAAATGGATAGTAATTGAATGTGCAAGAATGTTATCGATCCATTAAGAAATATGAGATGTGCCCTGATTGGCCTAGAAGGTTCTCGGTACCAACCGCAAAAGCTATAAAACGCTGGTCGACTCAAGTTGAAGTTGATTTGATTTGAACGTCGTGTTGTGAATTAAATTGAGCCAGAAGCGGACTTGGAATATAAGACATGTCTTCGAGAAGATAACGATGGCGTGCCAGCATTACATGTAGTTTAAGCGAGTGTTGAACTGCTGTGTACCGAATTGAGTTGTCAACTGTGGAAGCAGCGACGTATAGTGTGTGGAGTAACCAGCGTGTAGTGATGAATAGACAGCTAAAGTGAGCAGACAGTGATAAGTTCAGCCGCCTGGAGAGACCATAGAGCAAAACTACAAGGATCCTCTCTCCAGTTGGAACCTGTTTCGACTTTGGGAGCTGGGGACAATTGCTACTTGTAAACTACTCTCTGTTGTAGCGTGCAGCTCTGTGCTGCCCTGTGTTCGTCTTCGTGCGTAAAAAAAAGGTCGTTGTTATTTTCTACTAAGTCCTAATGATTATGTCTTCATATCACACGCTCACCACTATCTAACAAACGAACCCTTCGAAGAGACTTTTTCATAAAAATATTAAATATTGTTTATTTGGAAACTCAAGGCTTAAATAGGAGAAAGTAAACATTCCAAAGTTTATGGCTCATGGTCTGTTAAAAAGTATTTGCGGCAAATGTAATATAGACTTTAAACTACTTCATACAAAACAATGTCTATCTATAGTTTGTTTTTAATTAAGTTTAGATTATTAAAAATGCTCACAAAGTTTGCTCTTTCACCCCGACTTCTGCATGATGTATATTAAGATATAAAAAGTAGTATAATTTATTGGTTACATCCCAAGAATTAAATATACAAAATATTTTGTTGACACTTTTTCCAGAAATTTCCTGGTACAATCGATCCCAATCGTATTTAACATTTGGATTATATATCCCGATAGTTTATAAATAAAAGAACTTTCATATAACAAAATCAAACAAAAGATCTGAAAAGATGTGTTTTATTCCTTTCTTGAAACCCAGAATAATGCACTTAAGTGTGATATGGTGTAAAACAGTTCTTTTAAAGTGCTATTTGGCAATTTTGGGATTTGTGTAAGTTCTTGTTTCTATTTTTCTTGTTGAGCAGCGACAATATCTTTTCCTATGAGCCTGCTGGATTAGAAGATGATCTACAGCATTGATAAGATGTTTAGCTCTCTTTTTCAGTCTTACTTCTGCCCCGGGTGCTGGGTTTTTCTGACAAAGAAACCATAAGGTCAATAATGGAACTCGTTTCTTGTCCATTTCACATTTCACAACAGAAATCATAACTAATTCCCAGAACACTTTTTTCCACCACTTGCCTGATTTTCTACCATGGCCATAAAGAGTAGCCATTTGATCACATCGATCTGCCCCCATTCATATATTTATTGTAATGGGAGATAGCTTCTGGGCAGGGAATCTGCAATTTAGTACCATCTTTTTGCTTCCGTTCCACAGTTACTACTTTATCAGAATGGCAATTTGACAAGAGCATTACATCCTTTGTGTCTTTCCATTGAACACATAGGAGTTCCATTTTCGTTAACTAGAAACTATGATTCTGATTTCTGCAAAGCTCGATCCAAGTTCAATTTTGACAGATGTTTCCGGACCTTGTTGCAAGTACCAACTGCAGCATATTTTAGTGTGTTCATCAACTTCACTGAGGTAAAAAATGATCAAAAAATAGTATTACATTTGTAGAGGAAATTGTATCAATCAATTTATGTACAACTTACAAAAATAAAGCTCTCAAACGACAGAAAGAACTTTTGTCTATAAACAAACATCCACCCTTTGAGTCCTAACGGTGTTGCCAAACCGTAATTTACAAACAATGATTTCGGAAGCATTATAAACATGGCATATAGCCATAAACCGTATTGAAGTGGGATAAAATGTCCAATCGACAAACTAGTGCGCTGTGAAGCTCAAGCGAGTGATAAATGGAGCTGCTGCTGTTGAGATGAATCCTAAAATGAGCCTTAAATTGAACCGAATCTATTTCTCTGTGTTGTCCTGTGTTCGCCTCTGCTATACAAATTTGTCTTCTTTGTGTTTGTGTTTTCGTGTGAATAAACCTACTTGTATTTTTTCCTGGGGTCTGTTGATTGTGTGTATTCACACTATACAAAACAAATATATCAACGAACCTAGATAATTCATTACAATATCTTGTTATACAATTTGAAATACCATACAGTCTCGTGTGAATTTCTTATAGGGCATTTTTAAATTAGTAGGGAAAGCAATATTAACAAGATCAAAGTTAATTTTAGCTCTTGTAAAAACCTTGTCTATATTTTGGTCTATATATTTATATTTGGATAATTTTAAGTGCATTTTGCCCTTCTATAGACTCTTTATGAATGTAATTAATTCAAAACCACATGTTTACAGACAAACAGATAGAAATCTTTTAAAAATAGGTTTTGAGGGCATGTGGAGACAAAATCTCTAGGGGTATTTTTTATTATTATTACAATAATTTCTAATTTTATTATAACTAGAAAATAGCCTTCATTTATAGTGCACTTCCTATACTAGAAAGATAAAAATACTTAAATATTAGAGATTAATTCCTCTTAATAGCTATGAAGTAAAGCAAAACCGACTTTTTCTAAACATATTCCAGCCATTGTAATCAAATAAAAATCTTAAAATTTACAAATATTGAAACTGTGTGTCACAAAGATTGATATGTGTTATCATAACCACTTAACTGTTATTTCCATCTTTTATATGTGTTTACAACTTATAATTATTTTGTCTTATAAACTGATATACAGTTATGCATAGACAAATATATTGTGGATGAGAAATATATAAGAGTATCAAATATTTTATTGAGTCTTTGTTAAAGAGATTCGAACAATTAAATAGACATTTTTCGAAGCATATTCAAGCCAAAGAAATATAATAAAAGTCTTAAATATCTCAAACATTGGAACTCTGCAGAGCATTACATTTAAAATTTTGGTATCGTGGCACAGAGGTAGCTCTTGTTCCACGTGATCTGGGTGTCCTGGGTTCGAGTCTCGGTTCGGACATGGTTGTTCTTACATGTTCTATCTGTGAGTTCGGTGAAAGGGCGTCTCTCTTGGGATGTTTTTAAACACGATACGCTCATTCAGCTTAAATTTACTGACGGCCGTCAGCACGCTTGTCCATGGCAAGAGTCATTAGTAACAGTAACACTTCAAATTGTATGTCTGTAATTCAGTTACTGTAACCACTTAATTGTTACTTCTATTGCTTCCATGTATATACAACTATTAAGTTGTTTACTTTGGAAGTTGAAATAAAGTTATTCGCAGACAAATATAAGATTCATGCGATATCTATGCCAGCATCTGTGCATAGAGGGAACACGTCTTTATCGTAATCTGGATGTCTCGGGTTCAAGTATGGTTGCTCTTCTGTGTTCTATCAGTAGGTGCGTGAATGTGCCCCCCCCCCCTGTAAAAAGGGAATGTGCAAGCGAATGCGATGAATGAGTTACAAAAGTCATACTCTTGGCTCTAGTTGGCAATATTACAAAAACAAGAGACGCTGATTAGGCTTAAATTGCTGACAGTCACAGCGAGCTTGTTCATGGCAAGTGTTATAAGAAACAACAACATGTGAAATCTATAAGCGTATGAAATATTTTATGGAAATTACTAAGCATTACTCTTCAAATTAACATGATACGCCATAAATTCGTATTATCTTAACCACTCAACTGTTCTTTTCTTCCGTTCCATGTATATATAATTATTACATATTTTACTCTGTTGTTACTAATGGAACTTGCCATGGACTGACTCGCTGACACAGTCAGCAATTTTTAAGCCGAAGGGTGTGTTCCTTGTTTCGCGTAGCTCAAACTAGAGCCAAAACTACACCATAGCTATACATTCATCATATTCACTTGCTCAGCCCCAGGGACACATTCATACACCTCACAGACATTAAACAGTAGAACAACCATGCCCTGACCGGGACTCGAACCCGGGACGACCAGATCACGGGGAAGACGCGCTACCTCTGTGCCAGGATGGCAGCATATTTCCTTTTAAAGCCGAAATAAATTTACACAAAGACATACATAAGCTTCATCTGAAATCTAAAAGTGTATCAAATATTTTATGGTATATTTTTTAAAGTCATTCAGGCAATTAATTTGAGAGTTTTCGAAGCATATTTAAGCCAAAACCATTTAATTAAAGTTCTTAAATATTGAAACAATTGATATTTCAAAAATAGTACATGATGTTTGTAAATTTCCCAAAAATATGTTCAATGTAACCACCATTGCTGGCAATGCATGCGTAACACAGTCGAACCGTAGACTGGCAAACTCTTAGAAAGATACCTGCATTTTGCTGGATATCCGCAGCATCACAGACGATTCTTGCGACCAAATCATTATCTGAATTAACAGGTGTTGCAAACACAACAATTTTCAGCGCGCCCCCCAAAAAGAAATCGATGCTGTTCAAATCAGGAGATCGTGGTGGTCAGGGAAATGGTTCACCACGACCAATCCATCTAATACAATTTCTTTTTTTGGGGTGCACTCATGTACATTCATTCAAACACCATGTACTATTTTTGTAATATCTTTGTTGGCCTTTTTTCAATTAATCGTGATTCCGTTAAATTAATTTTATACAATTAAACTATTTACAAATATTTATACAACAATTCATAAATGTTTACAACATTTACATGATAATTCATTAATATTTATAATGTTTACATTTAATTTGCACAAAATTCATTACAAAATAATATTTTTTTTTCTGTGCTCAAATCAATATATCTGTAGATTGGATGGTAAACATAAAGATTCTGAATAATTTAACTCAGTATTTTATATTTGCTTTCATTTTGTTTTTATTTCAATAATTTACTTCTTAGAAAAGCTGAAATTGTACCCAAATATGTTTTATTTTCATATATTTTATTAAAATATAGTAATTTTATTCTTTTATTTATTTTCAACAGATGGCAGCATGATTCCTTAATTTTCATTTTCCTTATTTCAATGAAAAGAAATGCACCTTTGTGTAATAAAAGACTTTTTACGTACTCTTTTTAAGGAAAAATATCGTATTTCGGAGTTAAAGATCTCTATCTTTTCCTTTATTTATTGGGAAAACTGATACGATAAAGTAATTTTATATTGAAATTTATGCTTCTTTTTTAAAAAAATAATTTGAATAAAATATTGTTTCTTGCTATATTTTATATATCAAAAATAGATTTCATTATGCTTTATTCTGTACATGCTTATTTTATGTTTTTTGTATTGGATTGTGTTTAAGGTATTGTGAGTCTGCAAAGAATAAATTATAAGCCTTAAATGTTCTTAAAATATTAAAGATCTTTTCTATATTCTTTAGGAAAACCAATCAAACTTTCCAGAATATCTGATTCGAGTCTTCGAATAATGTTACAAACCTGTAATTTTTCTTCCCAGCACGAACAGCGCCATCATAAGAAAGATCGTTTTACGATCTGCACTTTAGTGAGCTGAGCAGATGTCGTGTTGGTGATGTCAGGGCTTCGAGACAAACTTGGTAATAAATTTGGATACTTTGGCGGCAAAATGGATAGTAATATAAAGTTCAAGAAAGTTCCCACTCTGCCCAAAAGAAATCGAGATGTCCCCTGATTGGCCTAGAAGGTTCTCGGATCCACACCCAGGAGCTATAAAAGGATGGCAGACTCAAGCTGAAGGTGATTTGATTTAAATGGTGTGCTGTGAATTGAACAGAACCGGAAGCGGAGTTGTAGTATAAGACAAGTAACAAGTCTTCGAGAATATATTGTAGGAACGGCGGCGTTCCAGCTTTGTGTGGAATTGAAGCGAGTGTCCAATTGCTGTGTACAGAGTCCGGTTGTCAACTGGGGATGCAGCGACATATAGTGTGTGGTGATGAATTATCAGCTAAAGTGAGGAGGCAGTGATAAGTTCGGCCATCTGGAACACCGGTAGAGCGAAGTTTTGAGGAACTCCTCTCCTGCTAGATTCTGTCCGAGCTTTCAGAACTGTGGTTGATTACTACTTGTGGTCTACTGTCTGCTGTAGTGTGCTGTCCTGTTTTCGTTTCGTCTTTATGTTAGTATCTTCGTGTGTAAACAAACGTCTTTGTTATTTTTTTTGAGGCCTGCTAATCGTGTCTTTACATCACATTCTCATTACTGTTTAACAAATGAACTGGTTGGTGAGAAATTTTCATAACAATTTTAAATATAGTTCATTCATAAATGTAGGGCAATAGGAAAAAGCAAGCAATCCAAAGTTTACGCCTCATCATCCGGTAGGAAAGATATGGCAGATGTAATATACGCTTTAAACTACTTTATACAAATATTTATATTTGCCTATAGTTAGGTTTCAGTTATTGAAAATTCTCATAAAGTTTACGCTTTAAGAACTGGAATATGGTTGTAGTAAAGGAATTGTGTTATATATCAAATAAATCTACTTATATATTTTATTGTATCCTTCGAATCTCCACTTACAATATGGTTACGAACCTGTAATTTTGCTTCCCAGCACGAATGTTGTTATCACCGGAAAGATCGAGCTACAATAATCTAAATTGGATGCTATTTTTGTAATAGCCCAGTATTTGCAGAGTTAGGTGACAAACTTGGCTACTATTTAGCGACTTGGCAAAGAATATGATGATTTTGGCGACAAAAAAAAGAAATTACCGGAAATGTCGAGAATTTTTACAATTCGTCCAATAGAACCCAAGATAATGCCCTGATTGTTCTAGAAGGCTCTCGGCCCGCCTTCTTGCAGCTATAAAAGACCGGGAATCTCAAGCTGAATTGTGTAAGGGAATTGAATTGAACGGTGATTTGAATTGTACCGGAACATGAGTTGTAGACTAAGGCAAGAAACGAGTCTGATAGAGAAGCAACGTCTGAATAGTCCGACAAAGAACTAGCATGCTGTGAATCTCAAGCACGTGATAAAATTGAATCTGTACTGTGTTCGTCTCAGCTGTGCTTAATTTCTTCGTGAAGTCGTCTTCGTGTAAATGAACGTCGCTGTTATTGTTTTTTATACTGATGCCTGTTGATTGAGTATCTTCACACTTCACTTACCAAATATATGAACGAACTCACCTGTGAGGATAATTCGTAACAATTTCTTGCTATGCAATTTGAAATGCGGTACAGTTTCGTGTGAATTGTTACCGGGCCATTTTTAAAGCAGTAGGGAAAACAATATCAACAATATCAAAACTAATTTTAACTCATCGTAAAACCTTGTATTAAATTTTAGTAATCTAAATATTTATATTTGGATAATTTTTGCATATATTTTGCCCTTCTGGAGACTCTTTATGAATGTATTTCGTTCCAAATCATGAGTTCACAGATAAACAGATAGAATTTCCAAAAACATATTTTGAGTACATGTGGAGATTCGACAAAAGTAGGATTCTATTATTATTATTATTAATAATAATAATAATTTCAATACAATTTCATAATAACTAAAAAATTGTAAAAATTTATAGAGCACTTCCTATACGAGAAAGACAAAAATACTTAAATATTAGAGATTAATTCCTCTAAATAGCATTGAAATAAAACTAAATTGATTTTTTTCGAAGCATATTTCAGCTATTGTAACCAAGTAAAAAGCTAAAAATTCACAAATATTGAAACTAATAACGATGATGGGCTTGTTTTGCAATGAAGAGAGGAATGCAGTAGCTTCTGTGGGAATGAACCCCTGAGCAGCCGAGAACAGAAGTCTGACCTCTAGCTCAAATGAAGATGACACACACTTATCATATCCGCTAGAACAAACCTTTTTCAAAGGGGGGGGGCAGATTCACTCATCTCACAGATAGAGCACAGAAGAACAACCGTGCTGGACTCTCAGATGACGAGGAAGGCGTGCTACCTCTGAGCCAGGATGCCGGTAATTAAAATTTTAACGATCATATATAAATTACTATTCAAATTAAAAAGATGCGCCAGAAATATGTGTCATAATAACATCTTAAATGTTATTTCTGTCTTTACATGCATTTATAACTATTAATTATTTTAGCTTTTAAAATGATACACAGTTATGCATAGACAAATATAAGATGGATGAGAAATATATAAGAGTATCAAATATTTTATTGAATCTTTGTTATAGATTTAACCAATTAAATATACATTTTTTGAAGCGTATGCAAGCTCAAGCAATATAAAAAAAGTCTTAAAATTCTCAAACATTGGAACTCTAAAGAGAATTACGCTGAATATCTTGGTATCGCTTGTTTCTCGTGACCTGGGTATCCTGGGTTCGAGCCTCGGTTCGGACATGGTTGTTCTTCTATGCTCCATCTGTGAGGTGGGTGAAAGGGCCACTCTCTTGGGATATTTCTAAATAAGAGACCCTCTTTCGGCTTAAAATTACTGACGGCCGTCAGCACACTTTTTTATGGCAAGTGCCAATAGTTCGTCAAATGGTATACAGGTGTTATTCTATGATTTTAACCACTTAATTATTACTTCCACTACTTTCATGTATATACAATTATTAAGTTTCTTTCTTACTTTGGAAGTTGAAATAAAGTTATTCGTAGACAAATATAAGATTTATACGAAGTCTAAGCTAGCGCCTTGCATAGGGGCAAAGCGTCTTCACCTTAATATAGGCGTATCGGGTTCGAGTGTGGTTGTTCTTCCATTTTCTATCTGTAGGAGCATGAATGTGTCTCTATCTAAAAAGATGTACACGTGAATGTGATGAATGAGTTATAAAGGTCATACTTTTGGCCCTAGTGGGCGCTACCACAAAAACAAGAGACGCTGATTAGGCTTAAATTGCTGACTGCCTCAGGGAGCTTGTCCATGGGAAGTGCCATAAGAAACCACAGCATTTAAAATCTATAAGCGTTTGAAATCTTTGTTAAATAATTTAATATCATTCGACATATATCCCAGTTATATCAATCAAATAAAAGTCTTTTAAAATTCTCAAATATTAAAAAAGATCATTACTAATCTTTCTTCAATTTCGTCAGTTCTTCAAATATACATATGCCGGAAATTCGTATTATCTTAACCACTTGACTGGTCTTTTCTTCCGTTAAATTGACGTTGTCGTTGACGCAGTTAGCGATTTTTAAGACTGTATTCCTTGCTTCAAGTAGCGACAACTAGGGCCAAGAGTACGTCTTAGCTACAAACTCAAGAGATTCACTTGAACAGCCCCTCTTTACTGGAGGGGACAATTTTCATACAACTCACAGAGAGTACACAGAAGATAAACCATGACCTGGTCAGGGTTCGAACCCGGGACCCCCAAATCAGGTAGAAGATGATCTAGTTCTGTGCCAGAACGCTGGCATATTTTACCTTAAAGCCGAAATAAAGTTACCCATAGACAAATATAAGTTTCATTTGAAATCTAAAAGTGCTTCAAATATTTAATGTAACCTTTGTCAATGCCAATCAGTCAACTAATATAAGACTTTTCGATGCATATATAAGTCAAAACAATTTAATAAATGTTCCCAAGTATTGAAACTTTAAAGATCATTATAAATCATTACATTACAAATTTAAAATGCATGTGAGAAGTTTATGTCATAACAACTGCTTAACTGTTATTTCCATTTAATTTACGTAAATAAGAATCACATTTTTTATTTTATAGTGGAAATAAAGTTATTCACAGATAAACACCAGATCAATGTGTAATCTTTAAGAATACGAATTTTTTTTGGAATTCTTGTTAAATTCATTCAAAATATTTCCTGAGCATTGGGAAACATTTAATTAGCTAATAATAAAGGAAAAGAGAAAAAAAGAAAAAGAGCATAGAATAAAACAAAAGAGACAATTTGTTCATATATTTCTTCTACGCTCTGTTTACCCTACATTATTTCGCTAAAACAATCGTCGTTAATTATTATCAAGGTGAATGGTCTTGCACAATTAATTAACACGAAACGCTGATTTCCTTTCAAGTGAGCTTATTTATAAATAAGTACTAGTTGGGAAGATATGATTAAAGCGCGTAAGCGTGATTACTGATGTTTTATCATTTATTTGTTTTGACAAACAGGAGGAAAGTTATGACTTTTAGAAGAAACGAAAGTCATTGAGACTAGCTGCATAAAAGTGAAATTACCTTCAGAAATAATTATCAGCAAAAGAATTTGTTTTGTATATCCTTTAGAGAAAAGAAAATCTTCAATAGTGTGTTTTTATTCTAAGTATCTTTAATTAATTTATTAATTATATTGATATGATATTTTACTGGATTTTTTGGGAGACTATTTATTGTTAGATATCTTTAGTTTTAACTCTGTTTTAATTCGTATAAATAATGTCTCTAACCCAGGCCGGGATAGTCTTTTTAATAGAGAATTGGTCACAAGTTTTGAATTCGAACATCGCCGGGCGAAGAACTCCGAGTGTATGTGGTAGCCACTTGTTAAATCTATCGTGGTCATAAAGTCCTCCAAGTTGAAAGTTACCACTGGGCCAGAGGTGATTGTTCTCGGTTCCGGATCTAAATTATGATCTGTAGATGAATAAATGAAATTCATGAATGAAGTCATCCCCGTAAGAAGAGTTTGTGACATGTGTGAACTAGAAGCAGACTTCTGCCCTCGAGTGCTCAGGGGTCCATACCCTCAGAAGCTACTCCACCCCTCCTTTTGTTGTAAAGTGGAACTCGAGAACAACTACAATGTCTCTAAACTATTTAGAATTCATAACATTTCATAAATCTTTTGAAAATTTTATTGAAGAATTTGTTTTTTAAAGAATCCTCTGGGTAAGTTCACGGGAGAAGTACATTTTTTTAGTTGTGTTAGTCGGTAATATTTTAGTTTCCTTTTAATAGCCACATGTTTTGATATCTATTGAAGTCAAAAGGGTTTCATCTAATATTATCTATCAAAATTAATCCCATTTGGAAGTAGTGCGGTGACCTTTTGGTTTCAAAAAGATACCGTTTTTTTAGCTGTACTCAGTTGCTGAAGATGATAGCCGGGTCCCATCTACAAGCTTCCACTTCGTTTTAATGGCAGAGCATTTGATTTCAATGAATTTAATGCCTAAACATACTCACTTAGACAGTGACATTTCAACCACGTGATATAACTCTATAATGAAACTCTGATTTCGTATCCGATGCTTTTTCATAAGGTTTTCATAAACCAATCCCTTTTATTATTCAGTTTTAAGATATCAATAACTGCATTGTATTGCTTCAATTGGATAAAAAGTATTAATATTCAACAGTTTAGTTTATTTTAATTCAATCCAGTTCGATTAACTTCCAATTACGATGCAACACGTTGATTAACATGTAATGAACTTCGTCCTTTGAAATCGTTAATAAATTACAAAAATATCACTTTCGGAGGCACTCATGATTTAAAGGTTCCAACCTTGTTAGAGAAAGGAGGATAACTGCCCTGAAAAGAAACAAAATAATAATTAAATTTTATTTATTCGAAATTATCCTCCGAAAATAGATTACTACTTTTCAGTGTTTAAAAAATGTCATTGAAAGAGATGATAAATTACCAGGATTTCAAAGTATTCTTCCTTATTAAAAAATATACAGTTACTTAAGGAGATAAATGAAATTTTTTAGAGGGATTCATGGGTTATTCTACAGTATTAGATAACAAAAAATTAGTTATAATTTACAAATATATCCGGCATATATCAGAATGAATGCATTTAATGATTATAATTTCAGAATAATGAAATGTTAATGGCTTATTTAAAGGTTCCAAAATACTACACTAAACATTGTTTATAACTGAGTGCCTGAGACCTAATTTTTATACAGGGCGAAAAAATATAAAATTCTATTTAACAGTTATAGTCGTTAGTGATCGATTAACTCTATAACAAACAATTTTTAAGTATTTTATTTCCAATGCAAATAACAATCTTATACAGAATTTTGTTTGTATTCGGAAAAAAATATTTAAAAATCATCTGAACATAATTTAATTCCTACTATTAGTTCACTGTCTCCCAATATATGTATTAATAAAACTTTCAATCGTTCATAAAATATTTTGTATTCATTCACTCGACTTCAAATATATTTTTAAAAACTTATAATGGATGACATTTGATGCTGATATAGTTTTTTTTTCAAATATTAATATATTAAAAGTAAAGCTAAGAAAGCTTATAAAATTTAATATGTAAGCAGTTGGTTTTGAAACCAATGGATATCGTCGCCAATAATTCTACTCATTTTTTTTAAATCCTACTGTTTACACTCTTCCTGTGTGTGTGTGTGTGTGTGTGTGTGTGTGTGTGTGTGTGTGTGTGTGTGTGTGTGTGTGTGTGATATTTTAAACCCTAATTTCAATTGTAATTCAGACCATAGAAACTTCATTCTAAAATGTTATTTCGTGATTCCACTGAATAATTCAAATGAAGTATCATAAAGATAATCTGTAATTAAGTCTACGTGCGCAGTGGAAAGATAAATAAATCACTGTTGTAAATATTCTTTTAGAGGATTCTTTGGATGAATTATTAAACACTGATTCCTGCTTTTTTCTTGTCAAGGTCAAATACCTTTCAGATGTCTGCACGTGCTTGTTTTATGAGAATATAATAGTATACAAGACCAGAGATAAATGTTTCGTTCCTTTTTACCTTTTTTTTTGTAGGGTTAGTAAATCTCCTGCTTTGTGATGCGCAGCATTCTTCTCGATATGGAATAAAACCGAAATTAAAAAGTTCAAAATGAGTTTTCTTCATGATGTTTAGCAACGATTCTGCAATTCACTAAAAATCAAAATAATTAAAAATTTAATAATTTCATTAATTAATTTTAATTATTTTTAATACTTTAAATAGGGGTTTAGGTATTTTTAATGATAATTGAAATCAACAGGCTGTATCTCAGTCGGTAAAACGCGAGTATTTTAGTATTTTTCACGTGAAAGTGAAGAATCCGAACTCAATGCTTGCGAAAAATTAAAAAAAAAAATGATAAATTATTTATATTAATAGTAATTACTTAATAAAAAGTAACTCAAATAATTTTTAATTTTTTATATTACATGTTTTCAATTAAAATCAGAAACTCTTTCGAATTAAAGAGCTTTAATATGATGTAGTTACATGAAATATAATAATTCTATTTTCTCAAACCAGCTTTAAAAGTCGAAAATATTTTATTTAAGTTATTAATGAATTTTGAAATTCTATGTAACTTTAATTTAGCATTTCTATAAACAAAGCTATATGAATTATGGAAAAATCTATTGTAGACGCTACATTATATCAAAAAAATTGAACAACTGTTTACATCTAACAATTATTAAAATTCAGAATATATTTCTAATTTCAAAGTTTGATTAAATACTGTAAATAAAGTATGAAAATCCTTTGGAACATGTTAAAGTTTACAATTAGAATTTACAAAAAAAAAAAAAAAAATTTACAGTTCCAAACCTAAGAAATGGCGAAAAATAAAACGCCCTTTTGCCACTAATCGATCAAAGCGCACAGTTTCCTTTTTTCAGATAAATTTGCTGAGCAATTAAAACGTAAATGTATTGATAAATCATTTTTCCGTCCTCAATCTTTCGTAATCTTTATCAGATAATTAATTAATTCTATTTAATTTCCTAATTTTTATCTTTAGATTATATTTACTACCTTCCAAAATATTGTCTTATATCCTGATCTAATTCCCTCTTTTTATTTAATCAGTTCAGCAAGGAGTCTATAAAACCAATAGTTTCAGCTTTTTCTTAGACTTTAAATTCCGATACAAGATTCTTTAAGACTTACAACACTCTTTTAAGGATACCTTATTCCCTTTCCTACATCGATAAGTATCATAGATATTCTTATAAAAAATCTCATAGTAAAATAATAGAAGGGAACACTTATGTCTAATCTTTCCTTGTATCGCGAAGTAGACAGATGTATTTTGTGTACGTATATGTAAATTATGCCTTCCATCGTCAGATTATATATAATTAATTATCAAATCAAAAATAAACAATATGAATATATCTAAACATATTTCCTGGATCAAAATTTTAAAACTTACATTGTATTTAAAGAACGCTAATGCTGCTACAATAGAACACAAATTAAATGAACTAAATTAGCAATAAATGTTTCTAAAAGTAAAAAAAAAAAAAATTGAGATGAATCCTACCTGAAGACGTTTTCAAGGGTCACCCTCAGACAGGGATTAGAACCAGGGATTTTTTTCTGTGAAAGATTTGATATTTCATCAAAAAATAGACCCATCGTGACCCGAAAATCCCAGGAAATTAAGATTTTGGAGATAAATTAGTATTAGTATTTGCATACGATTTTTGAAGATATGTGCAGTATGTTTACGGGTAATATATGTATTTTAGAGTTCAATTCCCACGTGACTCTGAATTATCCTGAACTTTTGAACATGGGAGCAATATGGTATTTTGGAAGAAAAAATATCCCAAAGACAAATGTTATGTTTTGCGGACAACTAGGTTATTTTTATCATCAGATTAATTAGTTTCCTTGAACAAAAATATTCAATAAATTATTAATTCATGCATCATATATATTCTACATCACTGAATTTTTTCTTCAATTAAACGATATCTTACTTATATTTAAGAATTATTAACAATTCTATGAAAAATAATTTTAAATTTTACTAAGTTTTAATAAATTTTATAGCATTATTCCTATGAGTGTTCGCTTTCCCATTTTGTGTAAAAAATTATTTTGAATGTAAAGCATTGATATGAAAGTCGAAATAAATGTAATATTTGAAGCAACATAATTCCTAAAACTCGTGCTTTCCACAAGGACAATTCAACATCAAAAGGATATTCAGAGTATTATATTTTTCCTCCTCTGAGCATTAAAATTTTATAACAAAATGGTTTTAAATTAAAGTTAATTTTTTCTGCAGAAATAATTTATTCATAATGAAAGCATGGATAATACGAGGCATTCAATTCATATTCGAGACAAAGCCTGTAGTTCACTTTACATAACATTACCATTCTATTTTTATTTTTACAACGTTGCCATTCTTTTGTTAATATTACATGAATAATTTTCTGGTCGGAAATTTCCCATCATTATCTAAATAACTAATTCAATAACCTATATTATCTTTGTCTTCAGAAAAATATTTTATTTTGAGATAAGTGAGAATTATTTCAATATAATAAGCGTAATACAAACGGAAAAATTAAGAATTAAAAAATAAAGTTTTTATTTCGAAAATAAATAAAAAATAGCGGTGACAATTTCTAATATATATATATTTATTTGATTTGGAGCTAGCAGATATGCTTTTGTACTTCCTCCCCAATTTGAAATAATAATTAACATTGTTTTCATGAGTATAATCTGAAATGTAGCATTTGTTACTTAAAAGTAAATAAGTAATAGAGGTTGAAAAAATGTTTGTATTTTAAAGAGTTATGTTTCGAGTGCATGTTAAATAACTACTTGTTTTTTGTATTCATGTGAAAGTTTCCTTTTCTATTCTGTGTATTAGTTCTGTTTGAACGATACCCATTGGCATAAAATTAATTAAATTGTCTTCTCTGATTTTTTGTATGAATAATTCTTCTAAAAGCAGCCTTCTTTTAATCCTTTTTTTCAATCTATTTGATGATAATGATCTTGTGTACGCTTTACAAGAGAGAAGGGGGGGTACAGTATCTTATATTGGAGTGGACTTTTGAGCACCTGAGGGCAAAAATCTGACTTCCAGCTCATATAAAGATGACACACACTGACTCATTCGCTTGCACAATCCCTTCCTCACAGATAGACACATTCTCATTCCTCACAGATAGAACACAGAAGAAAAACCCTGCCCTGGCCGGGATTCGAACCTGGGACGCCCAGATCACAAGGAAGACATGCTATCTCTGTGCCACATCGCCGGATTCAAACAATTTGATATTTACAAATGAAAACGATTTCGCTTCAAATTCGGAAACTTGAAGAACTTCGTAAGATATGATCTTATATTAGCGATTTTTTTTTCTTTCTTGAAAGAAATGGCACGGCTCATGCTGCAATTACATCTGACTAAGTAAAGGGTATAAGATGCAGTTGTCCCGGGTACCTAAATTGAATAGAAAGTTTAATATACGTTTTCTTATTCTGCAATAACAAAGTTCGGCTCTTCATTACTGAAATAGTGAAGTAAAGGGGTGCCTCCAAAGATGTTTTCGCCCTGGGGCTCAGTTTGGCTAAGTCAGGCCCTGGTTGCAACATGCCATTGTATCTAGATTTTTCTATGATAATTAGAAATAGACTGCTTATCATAAACATTTTATCTATCATAAAAGGAACATTTTATTTCGTCGTGTATGATTCATTTCGTAAATTGACCAGAAAAGTTATGGTTAATATTATTTCTGTTATTAAGTTAGGTAATAATTAGTTTTAGAAAAAGCTGGCCCAATTTGTAAAAAGTTCCATTATTTGTTTCATCGTACCCTCTAAATTTAGAGACCAATTACCGCTCTCATGCATCTATTTTATTAATTTATTTGTTTATCTATTTATTTTTTATTTATTTGTTAGTTTATTTATTTATTTTTTATTTATATATTTTTATATACTTAACTAATGCTATACCATCATGTGAAATCGCTTTTCGCGCTTTAGAGCTACTAGAAAATAATGCAAACGGTTGCCACATTTGGCGATTCATCAATGGTCTCATAACTAAGATATGTCAGATGATACTATATTGGAGAGAAATTGGACAGTATCTTTGAGTTGCATCGACCCTGTGCTCTTCTGGGTTATATGCATCGGTATGCTCGAATCTTGCAAGATTCCCAAATATAATTGTTTCCGAAACGCGTCTACGTATTTAAATTAGCCATAAATACTGCTTGAAAGTTTCAGTTTTAGAGATTGATTGATCGGGCATGCATTCTTGTTGTTAGGATAAATGATCTTACTATGCTATGAAGTGAAGAAGCAGATGAGGATTCTATTGAAAGCAAACTTATGCGTAATGAATGAAAATATGGTGAATATATCATTATTTGACGCTATATTTCTATATTTAAAGAATTGAATTTTGTGGGAAAACTATAAGATTGATATTTAAAGCAAAACTTTAACAGAAAATGTTGCGTCATATACATCAATACATGCAATAAAAACATCATTCCTTTTGAAAAAACTGCTTTAAATAAAAAAAAAAGAAATTCTGACAAATAAGCCTATTTTATTTTTCAATTCCTACTATTAGTTCACATTCTCCCTATGTAGTTAAAATTTCCAATCGTTAATAAAATACTCTTTTATTCGTCCATTCAAGTTCAAATGAACTTTTTAAACTTGCAGTGGATGACACTTGATATAAATACAATTCTTTCAAATATTAATTCATTCATTAAATTTAATTAATTTTTAATACTTTAAATAGAAATATAAAAGTCTGTAATTAAAATTGGAATCAGCAATTAGTAGCTCAATCAGTAAAATGCGATAATTTCAGTATCTTCACGTGGATGCGAGTTCAATTCTTGCCGAAATCAATCATTTTTTGATAAATAATTTATATTAATCCTATTTATTTTATAAAAAGCAATTAAAATAGAATTTGCTTTGTTTACCTAAGACAGTAATTACTAATTGACTTGATTTTTTATATTACCTGTTAATAATTTTTTTTACATTTTACCGTATAATGTTAATATATAATAATAAATCAATCAAAACGAAAATTTATGATTACATTGCGTATAAAGGATATGCTTTGAATTTAAAATTTAATGTTTATATTTATATATATTTGTTACAGAATTAATACTTGAAAATTTGAACTTTTGTAAGTAAACTTAATATATAAAGGTCAAATGGAAGTTGCTTATGGGCTAATTAAAGTTACTTCAGTTCTTCAAATAAGGTAAAGCAAAAAAGTGGGTTTAGACAGATATAAAATTTGAAAACTCTTTAATAAGTATTATGAAAGAATAATCTTCACTATTGAATACGATCTTAATTTTAAAGGATAAGATAAGGTTGATAAAGGGATCAAAATAGGCAAATTTTAATATAAGTTGAAATAAAGATTCCAAAAAGTTCTCTAAAATAAGATTGAAGGTTTAAAAGGAATACTAGCAAAAGCGGTCAATTAAAATAAGAAATAAATATTTTAATACATATACAAATGAACAGGTGGACATGAAATTTGATACGTTTTGGAATAACTTTTCAAGGGAACTTGCTCTAAACTTTATTCTGTCTTTAACTGAAGGCATTGTAAAAATAATTCATTCTTAATAGCTTTCTTAAATATAGAATAGAAGGAATCTCTTGATTATATGTGACATATGGTCGATTGAAAGTTTGACATGGTTTGGAATATTTTTTCAAAGAAACTTTCTGTAAACAGTAGTCTTTATTTAACTAAAGGTTTTGTAAAGATAAATCATTCTTAATCGTTTTACTAAACATAAAATAGAAAAATTCGCTTAAACACAATATGTGGCATATGGCCGATTGATATGGCTTGGAATGATTTTTCAAAGAAACTTGCCGCAACTGAACTTCTTTAACTGAAGGTATTGTATAAGTAATTCCTTCTTAATCAATTTTCTTAATATAAAGTAGAATGAATCGCTTAAATATATATGACTTATGGCCTATAGAAAAACTGATATGACTTGGAAGAATTTTTCAAAGAAATTAAAACGTTAGCCTTTATTTAATTGAAGGCATTGCAGAAGCAATTCATACTTAACATTTTCCTAAATATAGAATAGAAGGAATCGCTTAAATATATATGACATATGACTGATTTATGTATTTGGTTTACCACTCTTCAATTCATTAAATTAAAAATTTAATGCGTTTAAATTTACTTTGCTAAGGTTTGTAGAAATGCTTATTCTGAACTATTTGAGTAAATGGGTGAATACATCTGTACATTAATTATAATTAAATCTGTACATCTGTACACCTTATAATATTTGTTTTCAAATAAATAGTTTTGTATAACTCCAAGATCACAGTTCTACCAAATCGTCCGGATTTAAAGTCGTCTTATTTTGAATACATTAAGCTCTGCTTCTAATGTACATGAACTTTTCTCATTGAAATAACTCTATAATATCGCAATGCTATTAAACACATAAATATCTATTTCATCTATATTTTAAATTCTATAATATTGTAACTTCGCTTTGTTATACGTCTCGGAAATTTAATTAATATTAAACAAAATGTTTATTTCAATATTTTAATATTCAAAAATGAAGGAAAATTGCACTAATCAATATTTGATGATATAATGAAAATGGTTTGAATTTCAGATCAACAATGAAAATTATTTTTCACAAAATAAGAAAAAAAAATCTTTGAAACTCGGAAACAATTTGCTCAACAAAATTGGTATCATTAAAAAAAGGATTTCACGTGCTCCAACATACAAATGACATATTTGCTGATTTTATAGCTGAAGGTCAAATTATATGTCCTATGGAGCACTAACACACAGAAACATGTGCAACATAAACTCGGACATACACATTCAATTTTATTAGTAGCATAAATAACAAGATCTTTTTTGGTGAAGCATATTACATTTGTTTATTTATAAAAATTGATGATACTTAAACAATAACTCTCACATTATTGTACTAAAATCATTGCAAAAAGAAATGCTTTCAAACTCGCTCGTTTCTGGGTTGGCCCAAGGTCAACCAACAAAAGGCATTTATTTAAAGGACGGACCACTTAGCAAAATAATTCTTCCGTCAGTAATTCCTAAATTAATAACCTTGGTAAAAAGCTATCGATTTGAGAAATAAAATTAAATGATGCTTATTACTTTCGGAAAGGAAACAAACTTTTTTAAAAAGTTAAATAATGTTTCTTACTTTCCAACAGGAAAAAAATTAATGAAATTTTCTCCCGAATAATTTATTAGAATATCATATGCTTTTCTATAATCATTGCAATAAAAATGGCGAATGAAAATGTATACTTATCTTTTGATATGATTGTCTTTTTTATTTGAAATTCCCCATTTGGATGAAATGAGTTTGAAAGATTAAAATGTAAACATCTTGACAAAATATTTAATAAAAATTATTAGAGTTTTAATCACTTAATTTCAAGATGACTTTTAACTATCCTTCGATCTAATTTCTGAAAGCATTATTAAAAAAAGATTAAAATTGAAATCTGCCATGCATATTTCAATGTATCATGTCAGAACTTAAATTCTTGAATGGCCAAGCACCACGTGCTCGTGCCACTTAAATTATACTTTCATTCATTTTAATTGTTTCATTGAAAGAGTCACTTTAGTATTGCAAACGACCCAAAAGATTTTGTATACCATTTACTGTTAAAAAAAATATCGCATTTCCTCTTTATTTCATTTCATATAATCGAGTGCTCGAAATGACATTTTTCTAGGTTTTATTGCTGTAGTCATTAACTTATTTTTTAATCAGATCTTTTGTAAATTCAATGGCAACACTTTATTAAAAGCTGATTTTTTGAGATTATCGTGTAGATAATATTTTTTCCGCCTACGGATTTTTGCTGACGTCAAAAACCTAATCCCAAAAACAACATCATTTTCCGACATGATAATATAAAAAAATATCTTACAATTCAAATATATTCAGATGTCGCGAAATGCATCTGTATCCGAATGAATCTATATACTTAGTTTCTCAGATAGCTCTCAAAATATTCTCTAAAATTTTCTAACATAATTTTTGGAAACGCGTTATATTACTTGCTGCGATGAGATAAAAAACAACAACAGCCAATAAAAATAAATAAATAAATAAAAAGTCAATTTAATGTCACAAATTTCAAGTTATCAATCAAGTAATCATAAGAGAACATTATTATTTTTAAGTCATTATTTGTCTTAATTAATTTAAGTCATTACCAGTTTAAATCGGTTTGAAAACATTCGGAGACCTCTCTCTCTAATGATAATTTTTTTAATCTGTCATTTTAATATTTTCTTGCTAGACACCAATGTTTTGGTGCTCAACATATTTTAAGATAAAAAAAAACAGTAATTTCGACAAAAAGTTCACTAGCTATTTATTGTATATGTGGTAAAATCCAATGAATGTAATGTAGATTGATATTAAAATTATATTCCAATATTTATAGTATTTTGAGAAATGCAGTTTGTAAGAATCCGTTTATGATATCATTAAAGAATAAATATAAAACGTTTTACAAAAAAGCGATAGTTAAAACTGAAAAAGAATCCCCCCCCCCAAAAAAAGAGTAATCTTCTGCGTGCGTGATTAATTATTTCATAGTAAGAAATAGTAAACAAACAGGAAGACGACGTCATTTCATAGAAACGACTGACAAAAAACAATTGAAAACAGCCCTAAATATTTCAAACAATACTGGCAAAACAAACATCAAATGTCATGGGTCAGGTGACTCGCTATCTACCAATGAAAAAAACGAATGTATTTTGCCTTCAAATTTCGGAAATACCAACATCATGTTCTCACATTATAAAAATTTAATTTGCTGATACTATGTGAGAGCATAATTATTTTTAAGGCATAGTTTTTATTCATTAATTTAAGTCATTAACCAATTTAAACAGGTTTGAAACAATCATGTGACTATCAGAATACGTATGCTTCGATATTCGGACAATCGAGGGCTTGACAAACATTCTACCAAGTTATAACTTTTTGTTGGTGATAAGTCATCAAATGTAACAACCATCTTTACTATTTTTTAATAATCCTAAAAGTCGAAAAAGGATATCCCAAAAGTGAAAAATTGCTAATTTTATCATTTTATGACTACAAAACCCTAACTAATCCATCATCTCACATTATAAAAACATTTTAACAACAACAAAAAATTAAAAACGTTGTCATTGACTGCTGACTTACAAATTAAATTTCTATTCTTAAATGGTTTATTTGGCGATAAATCATCAAATGGGAAAACCTTAAGTATTATTTTTTTTGATAACTTTTGAAGTGAAAAATTGAAATTCACCAATTTGTTGCCTTTGAACGTACAAAATTCGCAATTTGTTGCATTCTGAATGCACAATGTTCGACTAGGAACCTTTTCAGGTCATTTACTTCTACAATTGTATGTTATTAATGTGACAAAGGTCCGTTTCTGGTTTTATGCCCAATTTTGAAACCAAAAATTTGTTCAAAGCTTGATTATCTGATATTAATTATTAACATGTGTTATGCTGCTGATATAAAATGGTATCAATAATACCAAACACTAGTTGTTCATGCAACAAAGTTATCTGAATTTGCATCAACTGCCATCATTTACAAGTAATGAAAACTCACTTTTCCATGAACAATCTTTTCTCTGTTATTATCAATACTGTCTTTTTGATGCTTTCCATTGATTACGTTCAAACATAATGATGGAGGAAAAAGTTGTTACTTCATCTTAAAATTCAAGAAGAGTTTCTACAAATTTGTCTGCACGTGTTTAGGTTTTTTTCTCCTCACGTGCCATAAGAAGTCATTTAAGTCATTTTAAGTACCAAAAGTCGCCGAAGGTCATATATGTATTTAATAACAATTGTAACAATTCAAATTTTTACGAAAAGAAAACATTAACGAAATAAAATTGGGGCTTATATATATATATATATATATATATATATATATATAATAAAGCCAATACGTATTGGCAGTGTTATATATATATATATATATAATAAAGCCAATACTTAAGAATGCAAACTTATATATATAAAATAATAAATAACAATGTTTAAGTATGCGGAATATTTTTATATATAAAAAGTAATAAATATCATTGTTTAAGTGTGAGGAATATATATAAGCACTAATATGTCGAAGGATTTGCGAAATTTCGAAATTTACTTTATTGTTAAAAATAAAGATATTTTCCTTTCATCGTTCGTCTCGTCCTTATTTTGTTAATAACACAATCTGATGATTCCACAAAATCGAAGAGGGTTTCAGACCCCGTTAACAGACAATCTGTTAGCTCATTTTATTTGATATTTGAATCTAGTTAATTTCCAATAAGTTACCTCTAAATACAGTTAACTCGACAATAGACCATGTATTCTCGTTATGTATCTTGATGGATGATACCAAGCACTCTACTAGTTTGTAAAACTGAATGACGATAATTTTGCTTTTCAAGTCGGGCTCACTGTACTTAGTTAAAAATGCATCCGAGTTACAAACATTAGCATTTTTAAAATGCACTTCGACAAACTAGAGTACAAACCAACCATAGATAAAAGGTTTTATTCTTCTTCTTCTTAAAAATTCAACTATAAAAGCTGATGACGTAAAAGCGCATGTTGGTGGTGGTGGTTGCTAATTCTCTTGGCCTAGACATTCTAAACCAAGTACAAGGGACCATGTAGCAGTAAATGAGAAAAAACACTCCCATTCTCGTCCATTAGTTGACTCACGGAGGCAACAATACAATCGATGATGTGAGAAGGGGAAGCGAAAGCCGAACAGTGGCAATGAGCATAACTATTCTTTCCTCTGAAGGTCAAACTTAAAAAATAGCGTGTCCTTAGTCTAGACAAAGCAGTCTGAACAAGTCTCGAGTAAGGGCTGTGCAGGGGGAGTCCAAGACACTCAGAGGCATATCAGTCATGTTTAGGTGGAATACTCTAAGCCGTACTTAGCCCAAAACAGGGAATAAACCACTGAAACTCTTAGATCAATAGAAGAAACTCTAGGAAGGTAAGTACCTTCCACAGCAATCAGATCGGCAATATCATTTTTATGGATTCCGACATGTGAAGGAATTCACTTTATAAGCACAGATCAGAACTGGCCCAAGGCAGCCAACACATATTACCTCAATTTACCCAAGGTGCGTGGCCACTCTGATATATTGGATGGATTTCTTGCTAACAGTCAAAATCCATGGTTCGACCATGCCAGAGTCCAAGGCAAAGTTCAGGGCTTTATTAATGGCGCTAAGCTCTGAGAGAAAAACAGAGCTAAAATCTGGATTTCTAAAACAATATCTAAAAGTCTTGTTATCCATTTTCACAAAAACACCAATACTAGTTCTTCCTGAGTCGGATTTGCTTACATTGGTGTAGATAGTGAAAGTCTGGGAGAGAATATTACTTATAACCTCAAGATGCATGTTGGTAACGTAGGGAATGAGAAAGCAATTTAAATGGTGAAAGATACTACATGAATTTAGCAACTTTTTAAGCAAGCTACGCTTCCTAAAATATATATAAAAGATCTTCTCCAGGTAAACTTTCTAGCGGGAAAGCAGAGATCTAGTACCAATGGTATGATAAGAAGAACTTTTTTACTATCTTAATCTCAGTTATCCTTGTTCAATTGAATGAATGAGAAAGAGCATCACATTCTTCACACCCATCTCTTGTCAATCTTAAAAAATACACCTGTTGAAGATAACCGGATAAACCTGAATAAGTGTTAAGTGCAGATGCGGGGATATTTTACTTGCCCGTTATTATACCACAAAATGTATCCGCACATGATTATGACTTCTTAAAAATTTCATCACGATGTCGTGATAAAAAATGGCTAAAAAGAGTTGAAACAATTTTTTTTCAACCAAAAAGTGCGCAGGATAATTGCATTTACCATTGAAAATAGAGATCTCTTATTTCTGTTTTAGCCTCCAAATTTAACAAACATACACTAAATGATAATTGCATTTCGTTATACATTTCGATACTGAAAATTTTGCACCCCCCCCTCTCTCACTATTATAATTCGCTATATTCGTCATTCTAAATATATATATTTATTATATCTTCCTCCTGTGGTTGACTGCCTCTTTCCTCTCTATTTCTATACATTTATGTTTTTTAAACATTTTAATCGAGCCCTTTGCCTTAACAAAAGGACTGATTTCGCCAATTTTTGTCACAACATAGTTATGTTACTTTGAAGAACAGTTACCTATAATCATGCTGTATCACTATTGAACTAGTTAAATTTCAAATGTTTATTTTTGTTTCGATAAAATATTGCTTATAAAAATTGGCTAACAAGATTAAATTCATTTCCTTTATAAATGATCACCTTTGTCGGTTATCCAAATGCAGGTTGTATTTAATTTCAAATTCACCCTATAAATATAAATTTATGCACCGATTCTACATAATCTCTGTTCCGTATATAAATTAAATAAAATAGTTTTTCTATTGGAAACCAGATCTATGACATCACTACTTTATTAAACACGTAAATGTTTTGTTCTTCCATTTTCTAGCTTTCATGATACTGCAACTACAATTTTTATTCTTTGTATTAACTTCATAGATAATTAATAGAATTATCCTTCCTTAGCTTTCAACAATGAAAGAAATCACGCGACTCAATATTCAAACAAGGAGAATAGTTTAAGATTAAAAAATAGCAATATAGTCTGCTATTGAAAATCAAACAAAAGAAATATATATGTAAAAGAAATTGCTAAAATTCATGAAAAATGTGCAGAAATACAAAATCCACATAATTAAGATTTTTTTTTAATTTTAAGATGATTTAAAAGTTGTTTTTTTTAGCTGCAATATTGGGAAATATCACGGAAAAATGTCAAAATATCCCTTAATTTCTCATTAGTTAACATTTTTAAAAAAATTACTTATAAATGCATGGCATCAACTCCAAAGTATATTCAAATCATTTTTGTCCACTTTCTAGCATATGGTTTGGCATACAGACAGTCAAAGGATATACACGTCTTTATTATTAGTAGAAAAGGAAAAATTATATTTCATATTTTTATTGAGATAAGAATGAAATTTAACTAACGCATTTGAATTGTCTCATTTTTCAATATTTCCTAAATTTGAATTAAGCTTATTATTTTTCTTTTTTTAAGTTTCATCCTAATATTTTATCATTCTTCTATTAACTAAATCAAAACAAATAGTTGTAGTCTTTAAATTACATTATATAATCATTATGAAATTCAATTAAAAATAAATTATTTCTGAACCCAATTAATAAAAGATAAGATTACTAATACTGTTACTACTAAACACAGATAAAAGTAACCAAATGAGCCGAAATATTGATTTAATATAAACAAAAAGAATCACGCAATCTTGAGTCAGCCTCAAGCAGGGGCTCAAAAAAAGGAATTTTTTTCTGAGAGGGGTCTGACTTTCATCCAAAAGTATTGACCTTTCATGATCGAAAATCTTCCCAATTTCTGGGGATTTTCCGATTCCGTGGTGTCAATAATTTTTGATGAAAGTCAGGTCCCTATCAGACAAAAAAATCCTTTTTAGAATCCCTGCTAAAGGCTGAATCATCATTCCTTAACACACCCACACAGATATATATATATATATATATATAT
>JAOUZG010042725.1:2176328-2215953 GCA_026289955.1 Argiope argentata
CATACAAAGGATATACTATGTTATTGTGAATCCTTAAATTTGTATTATTTTAATTATCTTACGCACATACATTTTCATTGTGCTGATATTGTGAAGATCAATCCCATGACAATATGGAGTTGTTAGAAGTTTTATGTCCTGTTCCTAAATCTTACAATGTTAAGGATATTGTAACATTCAGGATATTGTTTTTCAGTTCTTTTTGTAACTAGATGGTTTTTAAAATTCTTAATAATCTTTCAAAAATTGAGAAAAAAAACATGATTACGTATTTAATGAAATAAAAAATGGTCTGAATATTAAATTGTAGTCTTTAAATTATATTTTATAATCATTTGTAGCTGAAATCGTTGAAAGCATATAATTTTACAAAAGTGAAAAGATTCAGAAATAATTTACTGAAAAAAATTAAAAAGTACCTAAAAAATTATTGTTTTAGATTTTAAAATGAAACAAACAATATTTTTGTGCTAAATTGTTTCTGTATATAGAGTCGCTTTTGTTTTTTTTAAATTTAAATTTTATTAATAATTTCAAATATTACTATTCACACCTTTTTCTTTCAAAGAATTATTCACGAAATTTAGTATTTTTAATAAAAAGGAAACTATACAGTCACATATCATTCATAATGAATATTATTTTTAAAGCCATATTAGAGATATTAATATAAACATGTCAATATATTTCAATTAAATAAATCTAATCGAAAGGGATTAAAATTGATAGAATAATGTGTAGTGTAATTCATGCTTGCAAAAGAGATGAAATTAAGTATCAATGAAAATTGACGAAATCGGACTAGTTGTTCAGGCTGGGGCTTTCATTCTACTTTTTTTAAAAATGGATATAGAGAGGATAATTGGCACTCGATAGCACATAAAATAAAAATTGAGGAAATCGGTAAAATAGTTGTGGTTGGAGATTAGGTTCATTGCTTTTTTAAATACACAGACGAAGAATTAATTGCTAATTTACAAAGATGATTAATTTTAATTTCATTCTAATATTAATGTAGAATAGGTCTACCCATTTACGATTAATGTTTGGGAGATAAGAAGAAAAAGAAAAAGAAAAAAAATCCTATTGGGAAGCAAAATCATTATCTTTGATCAAAATGTAAAACATTAGATTTTGAGTCAGCAATGAGATTACACTTGATTGCTGGGTCAAGTAATTTTGTGCCGATGACAATCCGGATCGAATTAGCTCAATACATATAATATGTTATTTAATATCTGAAGGAAAACTTACCAGGAAAAAAGGTAATTGATTTTATCTACCTTGCATATGGAAGTTTACTGCAGGGATAATAATTCGACCTCTTTGATTTTTTGTGTATAGGATGGAAATAATACAGATTTAACATTTCATTGTTTCCACTACAAAACTCAATAGATTGTAACTAATGTTCATTTGTGTTGAGCGAATTTAAAATTTTTATTATTTATTAATTTTATCCTCATACAGAGGATGATATCTAGGTGCCATAAAAATGATCGTACAGTTGTCTATAGGTAGACTATATCAATGCATAGTGAATGCTGTAAATCACTGGCAAATAATTAAGCGTATATGAATACTTTGTATTTCGAAAACTTTATACCGATCGTGCATTATCACCTGATTTTCTAAATAATAAGTAAAGTATTGCTATTGGTAAGTATTTTATTAAACTTATTCTTAAATAGAAATTTATTTATTAATGAAATCTTTGGAAAATTTATGAATTGAATTTTAAATAATATTCCGTCGTTGTAAATGCATTTTTAAAAAAATCTGTATTTTTGTAAAATTACTTGAAGTTTTAGTTTTATAGAATGCTTTTGAGTCTATTTAAAGTCTTTTGTTACGGTCTTAGTCTAAGGTCAATTTTTGTACATTGAATTTCTTAATACTTTTCTTTAATTGTAGATTTAAAATTGAAAATTCAATAATTCAATGCATGAGTCAGACTCGTTGCTGTAAGTGAAGGATAAATTATCAGTTTTTTTCAAAGATCAAGGGAAAGATTTTAATAAATGTTCTTCATATTGATAGTTTAACTGTTCGGAAAGCCAATAACTTCTGAGAACAAGTAGTCTTGAAAAGCTACTTTTTCAATTCCTATTATTAGTTCACCGTCTCTTTATATACTCGTATATATTTCTTGTTCAAATTTTCAATCGTTAATAAATTACTCTTTATTTATCCACTCAAGTTCAAATGCATTTTTTAAAACTTGTAGTGGATGACATTTGATGATTAATACAGTTTTTCAAATATTAATTCCTTAGTTAAATTAAATTAATTTTTAATTCTTTAAATGGAGTTTCAGCAGTTTGTAATGAAAGTTGAAATCAACAGACAGTAGCTCAATCGTTAAAATGGAATGTTTTCAGCGTCTTTCACGTGCAGGTGAAGAATAACTCTTGCGAAAATCAATCATTTTTAATAAATTATTTATATCAATAAATTAAATAATTATGCAATGGAATATTATAAATAATTCAATTGTAATTATTTAATAAAATGTAACTAAAATAACAATTACTTAGTTGACCTCAGTAGGAATTGACTTTAAAAAATCATATTTCTTGTTATGAATAGAGACGAATTACCGAAAACATCGACACAAGATAGATGCGTGAATTTTATTACAAGGCAACAAGGAAATAAGTACCATAAATATTGACCGAGAATAAACTGATGAACAGTAAAATGCCTGATGCGTAAGCACAATGCCATACATAGATGAAAAAAAAAGGTACAAACCATTCATCTCAGAGCATTCGCGCCTTTAATCGTAAATATATCATATCAGCTATTCTAAAAAAAACGTAAAGTGTATACTATTATTTATCAAGAAAACGTAAAATATCTATTAATACTTATCAGAGATCCTATAATATCTACTGCTGTTTTTCAAAAAAAAATGTAAAATATCTAGTATTAGTTATCATGTAACGTAAACTTCCGTCTCTCATTCATCAATGCGGAAGAATCTCGGTGTTTATCTTTTTAAACTATCAAAAGCTGAAGAGCAAATTCTGATATTTTCCCTTATGAATTATCACTACAGACGTATCATTTCATAATACTTTGTTATAATCTTGAATTTTATTTTTAAATTCTTATCGAACGTACCTGTCACTGGAAATCAAAATTGAATGATTGATAACTGATTATTTGAAATTTATTTCAATACCTTTCAAATTATACCATATAATTTAATTTTAATTTAATAAATTTATTTTTTTTAGTTTTTATTTTATTTTAAAGTCTAATACATAAATAATAATAATAATAATATGCTAATGCACATATGAATTTACTCAAAGAATGCAGTTATTGTAATTACTGCATTCTTTAATTACTGTAATTACTGTAATCTTTAATGAGCCAAAACAGAACAGTTTTATTTTAATTCTCCTTTATTTCAGAATTTTGTATTCATTGTTCAATATCTCTAAAAATATTGCTGCAAAATGCGAGTTTTTGCCCTCTAAAGCGCAAACCATTTAACCTAGAGCTACCAGATTGATAAAGACAAATTTTTTAAGGGTTTGCGTCCTTTTAAGTATTAATTTGAATTTTAAGTAAATAAAAAAAATTAAGATACTTGATTTCTAAAATATTTTCCCGAGGAATTGAATTTTACACTGTTTTAAAATAAAATTGTTTATATTAAAGTCGTTTTTCTTATCTATAATTTTTTTCCCTAATATTTCTTTTTACATATCTTCGTATCGTTAAAACATATCTCCTATTGAAAACACCTGTGTATAATTTTCAATAATAGGAATAATTTTTTTAACATAGTGTCATAATCAGTTAATAAATAAATAAACGACTTTCCTTAGCATTAAATGGTTTGTTTATGAAAAATAGCCTGCACTATCATAACAGGCCATTCCAAAATCATCAGTATGTGTATAATAACCAATTTTATCAATCGTTAGATCAAAATAAACACCGAAAACTTTAGGTGCCTACGGCAATACAGTCACTCAGCCACACGGAATAAATTAAGAAGTTTTAAAAGAAATCATCGCTTATTCCAATACATTATAAAAGCGATTCGAAATAATATTGTTTAAATATATTATTGACATTTGAGCTTCATGTTTCCGTATATTTTTTTCGCACTTGAATTTTTGATTTCAAGAAAATTAAAATCTAAACTATGATTTAATAAGTGTTGTTGTTATTTCTTATGACAACTGCCATAGGCAGACTCGCTAAGGTGTATAGAGATTTAAGCCTAATTAGCGCCTCTTGTTTTTATAGTAACACCAACTAGAGCGAAGAGTACGACTTTTGGAACTCACTTCTCACATTCTCTTGCACCGTCCCTTTTTACAGGGGAGTGCATTCATTAACCTCACAGATAGAACACAGAAGAACAACCATGCCTGGACCGAGATGTCCAGATCCCTGGGGTGGGGGGGGCGTGCAACCTCTAAGCCAGAACACCTGCAGATTTAATAAGTAAACTGAATATCTAAAAACTTCTTTATTAATTATCTTTAGTTAATATTATTTGAAATTATTTAACTTCACGATAAATCTTATATATTTCGAAGAAGAATAATGCAGTTTTTATTTAGTTAGATGATACACATAACATCTCTTTCAGTGAAAATTATGCCATGTAATTATTTTATAGTAGATTGTCGTTGTTAAATAAATAATTAAGTTTTTAAAACGAACTGCAATCGAAAAAAGTAATGGGAGACTCATCATATCTGTATCAACACATCGATAGCATTTAGAATTTTAGGATGATGGACTCCCCCCCCCCAAAAAAAAGAGATAGAGAACTTTAAATAAGTCACTAATGCTGCAATACACCAAAATAACAAAACAATAATTAAAAATCGATGGCTAACATCTAATGCTAATTACTATTTTAAATAACTTTTTGAAGGACTATATAATTATTAATCTAAACATTCTGATTGCTTAATATATTAAGGAATAGCAGGATATTCTTATCTTACAATGTACGACAGAAAAATCTATTCAGAATTTTCCCAAATTTCTGATATCTTTTCTTTTTTTAAAAAATGATTATCATGTGTGTTTCAAATAGGTAATCGTTCCCTTTCTCAAAAGATAAGTGCGCTTACTTTTATACACACATAGGTTCATATTTTAAGCATGTTTATTGTCAGCATCGTCAATATAAATTAGCATATCATTCATTAACATAAAATATCATATTTTCGATTTATTACGATAATATGAAATGGACACATATATGTTAGTTTTAGTAATTTAAAATCAACTGGCAGTAAGTGTTCAAACAATTGCTGACAATCAGGACATAGTAAATGCTACGCATAAGAGCTTGTTTTGAGAGAAACATACTCTGTCCAGTGATAACATCCATTTGGAAAGTTATGCCATCTAAGTTAACATCCATTTAGGAAAAAAATTATGCTCTGATTAAACAACAACTCGCAAAGATTTGTTAGCATTAAAATATCCATAAAAAATAAAATCTGCAATTTCTAAACCGCTTTCTTCCTTTAATCTAACTCCATGTGGTTTTAGTCTGGATGACGATTTTAATTCAAGGTCATTTAGTGTCAATTTGAATTTAAAACAATGATGAAAGCAAAATAGCAGTTGTAATTGACGATTTATAATACACATTTGTATCATCATTTAAATGATGATACCTTTCTATATCTGTATAGAGTAGTTAATGAGAAAAATACTACAAATTAATAAAATCTATAAGGATTCGCTCATTTTAAATGAATGTAATTAATTAACGCATTAAACGAATGTGGTTAATTAACGCATTAAGCATATGTACTTAATACGCATTAATTCATTTAAATGCGTTAGTATTATTATTGTATATAAATATTTCTTGTTTGTTTTGCTACAAACAAATAAAAATATTTATACTAAAAAATATGACACAAACAAAAGAGTAAAATATAAGTTTTCTAAACACAACAACATTTTAGTATTGTTTATTAAAATTACAGATCAATATCTATATTTATAATAAATAAAAAAAGCGGAAGATTATAAATAAACGAGAAGTACTGCGTAAAAAATTTATTCACCTATTTTTTCCTCGATGTTCCAGATATGAAAGAATTTAATTGGAGAACATAGCAATTGGAAAAAGGCAACGTGACATTGAGCTATTCCGCAAAGGAAAACGTGACATTTTATTTAAGCAATCGTTGGTTGACGGATAAAGCAATAATCGACTAGCAAACATTTTGAAATATTAAAACTAGACATCAACTAAAGACGAGGAAACTTGACTAGTTATCTTCAACTTAATAAAACTCTTTAAAAAATTGTGTGTGTTGACGTTGTTGTTAGATTAATAACTATCAAATTTCATAGATATTTTAGAAGGCGAGATTTTCATCTCAAAGCCAATTTTTTAAAGCTTTACATAGAGTTTCAATTAATTAAAAAATAAGTTCATTTGTTATTCATAATGTCTCTGACATGCGCATCGAATTATTGAATTTTTAATTTTAAATCTGCAATTAAATGAAATTATTAATTAACTTAAAATGCAAGAATCAGTTGGAAACATTTCAATATCTTAAACCTCGTTGCATTATTATAGGAAATAAAATAACAATAAATGTTCAAAATAGGGTGTTTCGTCTAACTGGGAAGTTAAATAAATTCGTATAACAAGAGATTAAATATTATCACACAAAAGTTATTTGAATAATGTGAATATTAAAAAGGGTTCTCTTTTTAATGATACAAATTTTATTTTTTTAAAAAAAATTCTGATGAATTTCTAAAAGTATTTCTTTAGGCGATTTTTATTAATTAGTTTCATTTTTGAATTTTAATTCAAATATCTTTCATATATGCACCAAATATTGAAACGAATAATTTCCTTACCTTGTTGAAGGCGGTTAAGCAATTTCGCTTACAAAAAGGATTCTGTTTTAAAGCACAATTATTAAAATAGTTAACATTACGAATAAGGATACGATGTTACGGTACTGAGCAGCATGAAGTAATATTATATGGGTAATTGCATTTTCAACCTCTTTCTCATTTCATCGGACTTGATTCTATTAAAATGATTCATAAACGCAACGAGGGTAGCAGTATTCTAATGTTAATGTCTCGGACTCGGAGGGTTTCAGATTCGTGATTTGATTCCTTCAATCATAACCGTTGTGTAAGCGAATTTAATGTACGCTAAATTCATAGAGGATCAAAAGTCCTTCCATTAAAGTAGTGCAGAAGTTTGGAGAGGTTGATACCAGTTCAGGTATCGTCCTCGTCATGTAGCAAAGGTCCAAAATTGCAAGGTCCACCTCAAGATAATCCTAGAGTTAATATAAATGCACTGAACACAAAACGCATTGACGAGAAGAAGGACTTTGGTTATTTAATTAACAGCTTTGATATCTGTCACGATTTGGTGCTTAAATTTATTTTTCACGGAGGAATCATGAAAGTTAAGTGAAATAAATAATCGAAAGTTAAACATAAACATTAATGCCCATAAAATAGTTAAAGGTGGAAAGTTATTTATATTCTTAACTGAAAAGTTGCTGAAATTGTATTTACATAAAACTTAGATAAACGTATTATCTGATTTTCTTGTATATATTTTTTTGTATTCAGGCACAATTTGGATTGTTTTTATCTGAAGTTTATCTTATTGATAATCAAAAATATATCTTTTAGGATTTGTCAAAAAAATTATGACACAAAATTATGACAGTAAAATTATAAGATAAAAGGCGGTATTTACGTTGCTTTGCACTACTAGCTAGACTCAAACTTTTATTTCCCTATAATGTTATTTCTCATGATCCGATAGATGGCGCTACGTATGTTCTGATGATGATTTTATGAGGAAATTTCAATTAGTAGCTTTCTCTTATGATTTCCCTAGATATTGCATTTTAATGAAATTATGAGTAGACTTTATCGACTAGATGCCTCGCGAAGATTAAGAAAGTTTGAAACAGTATAAGGCAATTCTTTGAAAGTGAGTATCGTTTATATGCACATGCATTTTGTGTTGCCACAATTGGCTTTGAATCTTCAATCGGCGTTGAAAATTCAGTGCAAGTGTAATTTTTGATCAATTATTTATTGTAATTATAATTTTAATTGTAGGGACTGGATAGTTTGGTTGGTATGGCGTTGGGTTCGCATCCCTTGGGTATTCGAGTACCATATATAGAAAAAAGAATGGAAAGTTGCCAAGAAATTCGCTTTCGATTTTTTCGCTTAATAACGTGATTCTGTCATATTTATATACATATTTATATTAATTGTAATTATTCGATAAAAAATGGCTAAAACAAATTTTTCTTTGTTAATCTAAACAGGAATTGATTTAAAAAGAATATTTTGTATATTCCTTGTTCATTTTCTAGTGACAAAAATATGCCTTAAAAAGCAAAGAGTTCAAAGCGAATGTTCTATAAAAAAAATCGGACAGAAGATTCAATGTTGATAAAGAATGTAAATATTCGATTTATCAATAGAGCAGAAAACATTTTTCATTATCTCGTTCTTATTTGTGTTCTACATGCGTTTTCTTTTGAACGTGTGTGTGCGTGTGCTCGAAAGTTCGTCCGAAAATACCTCTTCTGCTTGAAATATATTGATTGTTTTGTTTGCTACTGAAAAAGAAAGTTCTATGGTTCTTATCGCAAAATTGCAATAACATAACCCCATGCGATAATGGACATAAGTACTTTTTCTGAATTTTTATGCTTTGTTGTGACAGCGCTGTCAGAAATTTCTCCAGGAAATGTATAAAAACGAATATTAAGATAAGAATCAGAGACAAAAACTTAAAAAAGAGAATTCGCTTGAGCTTTTTTTCAAATTTACTTAGTTCTTTGACACTAAATAAATATTCTGGCTAAAACAAGTTTTTAAATATCTACTCTCAGAGCTCGTTCGGTTATCTCCATTTAGGTATGTTGAACCTTTATATCAATTTAATCTTTAAAATTTTATCGCTTCTAAGACTCTTACTTAAAACCTTTTAAGCACTTATCAGTTTACTTTTTATCCTTTTTTTTAATGTTTACTTCTTCATGTGAGGTATAAATCCTAAAGACAGTTTAGCATTAAACGAATTATATAATTTTACAAACTGAAAGTTTGAAACATATTTTAATTTAAATTATTAAGTAAAAGGCATTCATAGTATAGTTTATGTGCAAGTGTTTTTTCTTCATATATGAATGACATAAAACAATTCAATGTTTTTAGGTGTTATAGAATTTTTAAACATTTAAAATTGAATTTTTTTAAAAAATTTCATTTGAAAGTCAAAACTTTTCTAAAAATTTTGATATTGTACATAAGTGTGCGGATATTAGTTTAAAAGATATATTTACAAACATGAAGGTCATCGTTGACTTTTAACTTTAAAACGGTTACTTTAAGGTCATTTACCTACATTTCTGAGCTCTCGCGCAGGATTAAACGAAAATGGTTCAACGCAACAATATGAAATTTTCCTGATCTCAATTTATTAAAATATTTAGGATGATTAAAGAATTGAAATTTTTGGGAGTAAATTGGTATAACCATTGTTAATATAAGTTGCATATTTCTTTAAAAAAATTTGAACACAAGTAAATGTTGTTTTTGACAATATGCATAAAGCTTGTTTGCCGGCGTCCTGTCGCAGTGGCAACGCATCTTCCTCGTTATCTGAGTGCCCCATGTTCGAGTCTAGGTTTGGGCATGGCTGTTCTTCTGCGTACTGTCTTTGAGGTGCTTTAATGTGCTTTCTTGTAAAAAGGTACTGTGTAAGCGAGTGCCTGTGTGGTATCCTCATATGAGCTAGGGTGCTCAGGGATCCATACCCTCACGAGCTACTGTACCCCTCCTTCCGTTGTAAAGCGGGCATGTCATCATCATTATATAAAGCTTATTTTTCCCCCACATATAGATAGCCCGATTAAACAAAAATAGATCATAGTATATATATGAAATTTTTTAGGTATGCTTAGACATACATAATAAAGAAAATCAAAGCATTGTTATGTATGTTTTTTCCAGTGTTTGTTAATATGCTAAAGAAAGTCTTTTAAGCTTTATCATGCTTTAACAACATTAAAAAAATCCCGTATAAATCTATTGAAATCTTTCTATCATTGCATGATTATCCATTTATGTACTTTAGAGATAAATTGTTTAGTCTTTGTTAATAAAGTTGCTTATTTCTTTAAACACTTTGTTTTCAAACAAATACAGTCTTTAATTAATTTGAAACATATTTCATCAAATATCTTTTAACTATCAAAAATTACTGCATTGAATTGATAATTCATAATTATAAGGTATAATTTATTATAAAATGTGGAATAAGTATATTAACTTTGAGAATTTTTAATTATTTTAGGGAGAGCCGATTCTGATTAAATTGCTATGTCCCTTTTAGCTGCTACAGGTCCTATATTTTTTAAATACATCTTAATTCCTAGCGGAACCAAAAATATAACAGAAATATTTCATCGGATGATAGTGCAAATAATATCGATACATGGAATATTTCCCGAATACCTACATACCGAATACCCGAATATTCCCGAATACCATTTTCCAAATACCTACATATTTGGAAGGATGAAAGACTGGATTGTGTGTGGAAATAGGTTCACTCCATCACTACATGTGTCAAACTTGTGGCGTTGGCAACGGGAGCTCAAATTGTTCAGCTCAACTATATTCGACTTGTGGTGTTGGCAACAGCTGCTAATAGGTTTATTAAAAATAAATGTCGAATGGAACAGGGCCAATGTTATCATTTCTATTTGATTTTGCTGTAGTTCAAGCTTAGGATTTTATTAATCATAGATGTGTATTTCATCATACTTCAGCTAGTAGTAAACACACACCTTTAATGTTATTAATTCAATTTACGGTTTTTAATGGATGAAGTTGTGTGTTTATTCTCCATCATTAAAAAAACAAAGAAATTAGAGGAAGAAATTGATTATGAATAAAAATTTTAACACAATATGACAACGCCATGGAAATTTTAAAAATTTTATTTAAAAATTTATTACAAAAATATATTGAAATTATTTTTAGCACCATTAATGTGAATATCCTTTGAACTTTTGTTGATCATTTTTTTCTTAAACAAAAATTTAGATAGCCAATGAGCATAACAATCGCTCACAACAATCCCTGTTTGTATGAAATAGTTTTGGGGTAACTGGGATATTTGCTATAATTTTTAAAAATGACCCTTTAAGTAATTAAAATTATTATGCAAAATATTACTGGTATTTAATATATAATCTTGGTCACTATATTGCATCGGTCAAGATAGATTCAAGTTAATTAATTTTCTTTATCTCATTACTATAAATGTAACTCTTTACTGTATATATTTCATCTTTTGTCATCCATCGGTAATTACTTTTCAAGCTGAAATTCGTTACCTAGAACATCTAATGTCTTGATTAGTTTTTAATGTTGACTTACTAAGAGGATTGTGATGAACCCTTTCTTCCTGTTGCTGCTGGCTTTCAGTAGTTAACGACCTTCAAGTTCGTTTTCCCAATTATATTTTTGAAAGTCTAACTATTTTGGCATTTCTTAATGATTGTCAGCTGTCAAAATGTCGATGTAAATTGCTCTGTAATCTTATTATTTTGTGTTGCAATGTCTTCAATCGGTTGTCAGATGATCGCTTTTTAGGTTATATTGTATTTTCACACCCTCCTCCTTAGCTCGTTATATTTTTATCACTTTCGTGGATTTGTGTTGTTGTTTTTTCTTACTTCCTCATATAAGTATTTTAGAGAAAATTAAAAAAATCCTCATAAAATTCGCATTGCCAAGAGAAACAAATTTTCAAGTTTTATATTTCCCTTATTTCGATAAAATATTTATTTTGTAAATGCACATTTGGCTGTCTATAACAAAGATTTGGTTTAGAATCTCTACATCAAATTTTCAGTTTTCTGTCAAACTGTAAGTAAAATCTGTTAAGATGATTTCCATTTGCCCAACTGTCTGACCGTGAACCAATATAAATACAAAAAGAGTTTGTTAAATAAGAGAGTGAGATAGATAAGGTTTAGTGCAAAGATTTAATTTCTATATTATAGACACCTGTGACAGTTGAAGGCCAAATCAGTAGCGGGTTAACCCTCTGTCAGTATGAACTTGCAGAAACATGCTAATACAATAATCCAAAAACGGGCTCATACAGCAAAATGACCTAATATACTGCGTTCGACTTGTGAACGCAATTCTTCAAAATTGATTTAGATATATCAAATTTGGCATGCGATTTTGTGAATAAAATTATAGTTTCTTTGTCAAATTTTTCTTTCAGTCGATAAAGAAAATGTGAAACACAAATTCGATATTCGAGTATTATTAAACTCATGCTAATTATTAACCTCCAAATAACTCGACAAGATACGATAGATTCTGTAAAAATGGTAAATTCAAATTCTATATTATAGAATTTGATTTAGTCAATATTCATAACTACTGTACACCATTGTCATACAATATAGCCTCTTGCAGGGCAAATTTATTAAAGTTTAATTTGATTTAGTTTAGTTATAATAACGAACCGTTGTAAAGCAAATCTAGGGCTATTTTAGGGCTGACCTCATTATCGAACCCCGTTCAGGAGACAAGGACGACATCTGAGCTGGCACCATACTCTCAAACCAGCGCTTGGAAATGGCTCTGATGGATTTAACACTCAACAAACAAATTTACATGATGGTTCTTCCATGGACTCGGGTTTTGAACCTGAAGCCCCTACAGCTCTTAAGTCGAGTTCATGCCATCAGGCCACCTTGATCTCCAAGTTTATTAGAAATTATAGTAGAAAATTTAGGTGAAAATCGCTCGCTGATTTGCTAATCAAGTTTTAAACGCAACATCTTTTATATATTATAATAAGACATGCAAGAATTGTGAGCATATAAATAAATAATCATTTTCAGGAATTTAAGAAAAGAAGATGAATAATTAATTATTTCCTACAAGTGAAGTAAAAATAAGCTTTTCGCTTTCCATAAATTAATTCTTCCTTTGTTTCTTTACTCATTTAACTGCATGTAATTTATGTGTATTTAATTTTTCCTTATTTATAGTTGCTTATATGAATAATATTATAAATGTATTTGCAATGTCATTTAAGATTAAATTTATATTCTTTTGAAAATTTTAAAATAAATCGTTTTGTTGTTTTAAAAGAAATTGCAAAATTTTTAAAACTTCCTTAAACTAAATAAAAACAAATAAGTACTTTATTTGTCCTTGTACTAAAGGAAAAGAATACAGGAAATTGAAAAAACATTAGACAAAAAATAGATAAGCTTCTAAAAATTTATAAAAATTAAAGCTGAATTAGGGCCTAATAATCAGGTCAGACTCGATAGAAATTCTATATTGTAAAGTAAAATCATTGCTTGGTGTGAAATAAAAAGCAGAATTAGTCTAGGAACGAAAACATTGATGTCCAACAAAAAATAATATTTTCCAGCAGCAAAATATGTGGAAGAGGAATTATAAATTAATTTGAATTATTTTTTTTTCAAATTACATGTAATAGAAATTTTGAAAGATTTTTTAAAATTAGATTAAAAAATTGTTCGGCAATGAAGAAAAATTATTAAAAATATCATTTAATTATAGCAATTAACTATTACTAGAAATTAATTTTAAGAGGATATATAAAAAATGTACAATAGTTGTTTCTCCTTTTATTAGCAAAATAACACCAACAAATAATGCAAAGAAATGTTTAAAAAAGTATTAAAAATGAATTAAATTAAATCAATTAATTCATATTTTTAAAACCTGTATTAACATCATCCCCTTCAAACATTAAAAAATATATTTGAACTTGAGTGGATGAATAAAATGTATTTTATGAACGATTGAAAATTTGAATAAAATATATAAAAATATAAAAAAAAGTGTGAACTAGTAGGAATTTTTAAAAAATGTATTATTTTTTATATTCAATTAAAGATCTTAAAAATTTATTTTTTTTAAACTTGGGTAGATAAACTTACTATTGACATCAAAGTGTTATCCACAAATTTTTGGCGCACTTTTTTATTGATTAGTAAAGGAATAAGTAATGCATTTTCTGCTGCATATTCAATGTATTCAAAGATGCATGGTAATAAATATACAAAATAATTTAATTTACAAATTATCCCTAAATTCATGAGCCAAACTTTAAAATTAGATAAAACGCAAGCAGAGAAGTAATTTTTGTTTAGCTATAAGAGTAAAAAAAAAAAACTTGAGAACCCAGAGGCCCTCATCCATTATAAGGTCTTTTAGTGAATCATTCTTGTAAAGCTTGTTGTATAAATGATGAAACTGTATTGACCCGGTTTTGTCTTATTAGAAAATTATTCATGTATTGCCTTAAAGTATATATTCCTTTATAACCAGTAGTCGCGTTCATAAGACGCATATGGACTGTCTCAGAAAATTTAAATCGTTCTATCACGCAAAAATATTCTCTACGGGAAAAAAAACGATGTTCGTGTAATGTCATTCAAACTAAATAAAAATATTTGGTAGATGATTTTCTAATACTAAATAAATTTCCATGTTTATTCAGTATTTTTGTTCATAAAAATTCATTTCCATTTGACCTTAGTCACTAAACTTATATATCGTCTGCCTTTCAAATATAATGTAAATAAAGAAATTATTTTTCCATTTCCACACTACTTCGTGTTATTACACTTTTCATCTTCGCCCTCATAATTCTATACATAAAATGTTACATTTTTATGGATTGTATCCAGTCTTAAAGCTTGGCCCTGGAATTCAAGGAAATTCTTGATATAATCTTGAATATATTAGTGATTGAGTAAATGATATTTATTTATTATCATATGAGAGCATAATGTTGCTTTGTTTAGGAGGTTTTAATGTGTCCAAAATTTACGGACAAAAAACAATTTTACATCTTTTTACCAGTGTTGTATTACTATTACGTATGCTTCGTTAAAAGCAGATACATTTTTAAAAGACTGATCTTCTTTTACCAGTATTACATTATTATAACGCATGCTTCTTTGAAAGCAGATGTGTTTTTAAAAGGTTGATGGAGAACTATGACACCATAGCAGCTATTTCATCTCAAAATTGTTGAGCTCCAAAACGTTTGCAAGCTGGTAAACTTAAAAATGAAAGTTTTAAAAAATTATCTTTTTTTTTAAACTTTCGTCTCGGGATTGTTTCAAACAAAATGGTTTAAATTGGTTAACGGTTTTAATTAATTAAGATAAATAACGACTTAAAAATAATAATGTTTTCACGTAACTTGAAATTTGCGATCGAAAATTTCATTTTCTTTTTCTATTATTATTTATTTGTTTATTTTGTTTTACAGAATTGATATTCCATTCGGCACTTTCGCATACTGCTCATAAAAAGAAACTTTCTGTCAATACCATTTATATTTGGGGTCTTAATTCCTTATAAACAAAGTAAATTTTCTTTCAATAAAAAGGAAATACTTCTGAATGTATGTAATATTAGTATTACTGAGTGTACGTAATAATCATTTATGAATCATGAGAGAAAATAATTTTTAACTTTCAACTAATCAAAATATTGAAAATGATGATTTAACAATGTCTATATACTTTGATAAACTACATCTAAGGAACAACAAAATAAATGTATTATTTAACATTAAGCTTGAAACATTAATAAAGAGTATTTTGATTGGTTAATTACGCATGTGACGAAATAATATAGAAATCAAATGATAAAATTGTCATAACTACTGATACTGAGTGTTTAGTTTTTATATTCCCATCTACGAAGTATAGAGGAAGTATTATAATCTTCAAAAAGTTCAAGCACCAGATTTTGATTTTGAGTTTGAGTTTGATTGAGTTTAATGGCGCTAAAACCATTTTTGATTATGCAGCGCCAACAGTATGGTATATGGAGTCACATGGTTCGTTAAGCAGATTTTGAAGTGATAGCCTTCTGATTTCAGACATCCTTGAGCTTTAAAAATGCATTGTTGGCTTTATGTCTGACTATGAGTCTATGAACAAATTGATAAAACAGCGCTTTAAGATATATGAATGAAAGTTTTCTTTTAAAATAACCTCTGCTTCATGGATTTCTATCAAATTTAGAAGAAAGAAAAAACTCATTCACATTTCTTAAAAGTGAACTCGATAACTACAAAATATAAAAATATGAATCAGCTAAATAATACCTTAAAAACCACACTATGATTAGCGTATTTTTGTTTGTTTGCAAAATTTTAAATAAATTCCTATTCTATAGCTCATTCAAATTGTTATGCGAAATCTTATTTAATTACAAACATGTAAACGGACATGAAAATACATGGTAGTCCGAAATAATAGTCACTACCCCATCTTTAATACATTTTTTCTGGTATGTATAACCAATTGTCAATATTCAGTTATAACAAAAAGATGTGTGTGTATGCTTTTGGAGAAAAATCACGTTTATTTCATGAAAAACACCTATATTGTTAAAATTAGATAATCTTGAAAAGATAAAATTAGACAATCTTGAAAAATAGACTCTAACAGTTGAAAAAGAATTTATTTCTCAACCACTTACACAAAACACAACACTACACTTGCAATTAAACACATTTAGTCAAAAATATATATGTTTAAAATAAGTAAACCTTATGGTCGTTTGGTTTCACATTCTGACAGTCGTGCGGCCAATTTCGCTGTGCGCTCTTCTTTTGTTTGGCGAGGAAGTTAACGCTTGGTTGACGCACCGGCTTTAGTTCAGAATATTAAAGATATAAATCACCGCTTTATCATAATGAATAGCTTTTTATATTGCAAAATTCGTCAGATGTAATCTATTTGAATTTAGTGTTTCCAAATCCCCTTTCAACTCCAATTAGAGTTTTTATAACCAACACCTTTGACTTTAAAAATTATCAAAGAACAATGCTCTCATATGTTGCATTTTGTTTCATTCTTTTATGTCCTTGCACCTTAGAATGGCATAAAAATTAGAATTGGATTTATATTGTGTATATCTAACAACAAAAGGTATCTGTCATCACGAACTTCATCCTACCATTAGAATTAATTTTCTTTACTAATTTCCTACAGCGGTTGAACTTGATAATGATTCCTTTGTACTATTGTCTTAAAAGAGACTATTTTATTTGGTTCTTGAACTTGCTTTAAGGCTAGCAGTTATTTTGAGGCGTTCGTTCTGTGAGATAAATAGGCTTCAAAATTATCGTTAGATTCTTCGAAATGGGGATCGTTGAGAGTTCAAGTATGCAGATCAATTTTATCATTTAATGGGGATGAATGACCTACAGTTCATTCAACTTTTTTTAAAAGATAAATTTAACTTAATATTTTTTTCTATCTGAATGATAAAAATTATGAAATCATTTTGAGAAATGGGATGTAAGATCTCTCCTGATGTCTCAATCAGAGATAAAAATTTATGCCTAATTTTTTTTTTTACATTTTTTTCTGAATTTTATAATTTATGAATTTGTCTTGTGTTCGTTTTTATTAATATTTTCGTTATGTAATAATTGAATAACCAGCTTAACTGTTACATTTTAAATATCCCATTTTTTAACCAGATAAAAAGAATATCTCTCTGCATTCCATGCTAATAACACTTTATAAAATTTTAATTAAAAAATATATGGAAAAAGAATACAATGACAGATAAAAGAAATATTTTAAAATTTGAGCTCCCTTTCTGAAAATTGTAATATAATAAGTTTATTCTTGTTTTTTTTTTCAATCAACTATTACATTCTGACCATGAAATCATATGAGGAAATATTCTGACCATAACCTCACATGAATAAACATTTTCTTAACGCTATTTGAGAAAACAATTACACCATAACGTTATATTAGAAACTATTCAGCCAATAACGTAAGAAGTGAAACCTTCTTAAAAATTGTAATACAATAAGGTTAATCTTGTGGTTTTTCGATCAATTATTGTATTCTGACCATAACCTCATAAGAGAAAATTTTCTAACTATAGTGTCATATGAGAAACCATTCTGTCCGTGACGTTATATGAGAAAACGTCCAGAAAATCGTATTATAATACAATTAATCTTGTTTCATTGAATCACCTTTTGTATTCCAATTATAAATTGTCATATGAGAAATGCGTCAAACGAATACAATAACAGGTGAAAAAAAATATTGCAAATTGTAAAATTCTTTCCTAACAATCTTAATACTATAGGGTTTTAATTTGGTTTTATTGAATCATCTATTGCATTCTAACAAGTAACATGAAAAAAATTAAATTTATTTCTTACTTAGGTCAACAAGGAAAATTTTAGGTTTAGTTACTTTTTGTTAAATAATTGCAATTAATATAAATAATTGGTCAAAAAATGATTGATTATCGCGATAATTGAACTCGCATTCTTCACCTTCACGTGAAAAATACGAAACTCCTTGCATTTTACCGACTGAGATACTGTCTGTTAATTGCAGTTTTTATTAGAAGCTGCTAAAAATCTATTTAAAGTATTAAAATAAATTTAATTTAATGAAAAAATTGATATTTGAAAAGCGTATTAACATCGAGTGCATTGAGTTGCTAAACCGCCAATAATGGCAAACAACCGTCATTATTTAAAAATTGGGCAAACCTTAACTGTTGTCGGCTATCTTGTTGGTTTTTCCAGAAGATCATTTAGCAATTTTTCTGTTCTGATTTTTTCACTCGTTAAAATAATTAAAATTCGGGATTTACTAGCCAACGAAAAAGATGTAGTGACGTTATTTCCTAAATTATGAAATTATTCTATCTAAAAATACATGCTTGGATGGACATGAAATAAGTTCATATGTGAAAACGGACAAATAATGGCGGTGTAGCGTATCAAAGAGTTCTGGCCACCTGAGTAAATTGGATCGAGGTAGTTGGTGACCGTTGGCATATCGACGGCCTAATACTTTAGTACCCAACCAAATAATAGGAACCAAATAATCAAGTTATATTAGTGCAATATAATTAATATTAAACTCAACCAGTGATCCTAGTCTCCAAGGCAGTTAATACGTCAATATTTCAATTAGATCATTGAGTTGAAATTTATTTTTATCATTTTACAGTGTTTCGGCTTCAATTAAAAATAAATTACATTACAGTTTCTTTTTCGCGTTCATGTAATTTTTTTGGTACTCATCAATTCCAAAATAAGGTGTTGAGTTAGGGTCTAAGTTGCTATATTATCATTTTCATAGAAACGCATATAAAACGTAATCGATAACATAACAGCAATAACGTAACGTAAAAGCATAGTAACAGGATGAATGAAGTGATAACAGACAGATAAAAAGACTTGACAAATATCTTTCTGAATGATAATAAACTCTTTCCCATTCCTGTAACTGGAACTGAAACTTAGATATTTTTTCTATTGCTAATTCAATAGCATCACATCCCTAATATTTATAAAACATATATTCTTTATTCCGCTTCTTATATAGCATAAAATCCTTTTCCGAAGTGTCTTGATACAGAACCAGTGGGTGTGGTTTTCGCAAAACTTTCTCGCATAATTTCTATTAAAACTGTTATACCCTCTGCCCGATTAAAAATGTGGACTTTGACGCTTCCTCATGTCCACAATTTTATGCGGTGAAGGATATTTTCGATGACATTGGTGAACAATAATTACGAAAAAGGGATCTTTAAAGTGAATTTAACGTTTTTTCCCCAATCATTTTATTGAATTTTTCATGTGACTTTTAGTAATACATTTTAGCAGTTATTCGCTTTCTTGTGATTAGTAATATAAATTTGTGATTTCAAGCGTATAAGCGTATATTTTGTGATTTCAAGCGTATTTGTTTATATTGCCAACGATATATAAACAAATATTAAAGGGAGCTACAAATTTAATATTAAACTTGCATGCTAAATTCCATGTTGTGGGATCTTAGATGTGTAGATATTTAAAGCTATACTATTCATTGACAAAATGTGATTTATATACATCTTCACTTGCACTAACTTAATTAAGTTAGTATTCTATAAACATTTAGTTATATACAGCTAGAAATATGAAATAAATTATTGTTATAGTTTTCGATACCTTATTCTTCATCCAGAAATCTGCCATTTTCCTTGCTTTCGTTTCTCTTCGCTCAATACCCACATTCTACCAATTTTCCTTTAAATGTTTTACTCTGGGGGTGGTAGAAAGTTCTTTAAACTCTCCCAATCTTGGGTTATGGGATAAAATAATTAATTCATTGCGTTTTTAAGTTATCGTTTTAAAATCTTATGAAAGTATAGACAGATAGACTTTTAATACCTTTCCAAATTTCACAGTACTCTATATTTGAGATATTAAAACTGTATACCGAATTTCATTTTTTCTATCTCTCTTGCTTTTGGAGTTATTGGTTGATTGATCAAGATTTTATTCTGACAATCAAATAAACAGTCTTCCTCTGAATGAATGTCACTCGAAATCGGATAGAAGTTTCAAAATTTGATCTAATGTCCATGTACCACATTCTTTCTATTTGGATAAATAAACTTAAAAGTTATCGGGTTCACAACATAATTCCAAAAGTTTGTTTTACGAACTCAAGAAGGTATGAAACGTAAATATTCGTTAGAATCCCAATATCTTTTTTCAAAAAAAAATGCAATATTTTTTCTGTAATTTGTATTCGAGGAAGTAAAATTCTATCAATTATTAACTCTGTTGGTAACCAGTTAAGTAAACTGTGAGAATCAGCTGTTATAGAATTCAATAAAATTGGGTACTGTCAGGGATTGGGTATGTATTAGACAATCGTTCTTTATTGTCAAATTTGAAGGCGTTGCCATTGAGTTGCTAAACCACAAATAATGGCGAAAAAATCACCATTTTTTAAAAAAATTGTTCAAACCTTGTCGTGCGACATTTTGTTGGTTTCATTGACTTCAATGGTTTATCGCCAAATTTGAATCAATCGCCAATGAGTTACTAAACCATTGGCTATCATTGGCGTCGACGGTATTATACGTAAGTACCCAAAATTGTTTCATCCTACTTAATGCTTATAATTCCCTATTAAACACTTTTTATATACCAATTTATGTGGAACATATGATCCTTATTGTTCCAGCAATTCGTCTTGTTCTGCTTATTGAGTACATAATTTTCACTAATGGGATCATTATCGTATCATTAACGATTTATGGATCTGGGTAATTTAGTTCAAATTGAGCATTGTCTTTCGCAATATTGTGTTTTCATTGTCTGATTCCTCATATAAATTACAAGAATAATAAGCAGAATCGTTATTCCCGGTCTATCAACAAAGAAACGACACTGTGTTGTTATATTCTGAAAAAAAATACAATGATATCGATTTGAATTATATGGATACAATAATAAAATGTGGTGTTGAAATTTATGCAAAAAAAAAATTTTAAGTTGTTAATCCTTAGGAAAAAAATCTACAAGGCAACTAAATTGGTATCATAAAAATTCAATTTTTTAAATGTTTTAAACTAATTCGGATAGGTTACATTTTAAAAAAGGCAATCATTTAATATAAATAGTGCATAACACTTATATAAGTTCAAGGTAATAAAGAGAACATAAATAATTAGAATAAATAAATCTTAGCTATCTAGGCTCAATCTTTAAATGTGTAATCCTTAAATTCGAAACTTTCATTCCAAAACAGAACTTTAGTTACGTTGCTAAATTAGATTAGCTGTAGCATTTTTTGTGTAATACATTTTAAATCTCACTTATTACTTAAAAATCAAATACTGAAATATTATCATATTAGTAAATTAAAATTATTGTCTAAATTATTGTCTATTGTCTTCGGAATTATTGTCTAAAAAATAAATATTTTTATCATAATTTTCACAACAAAGTAGAAAGTTAAAAGTTAAAAAAGCCTATTAAAATATTATTTAATATTTAATTTCTTATTTATTTTTAAATATTCTACAAAGTATTGTACGGAAATATAAAGGATAGTTAAGCATTTTTAGAATAATATCTATAAAGAATTTTTTTTTAATAATTTGATTTAAAAAATCTGGCAGCAGATTTTTATTTAAAATGAAAAATATCGTTTGCTATTTTTAGATTTGCTATTTCAAAATATTGCTTGGAAATATTCTGAGAAATGAATGATATTTTTTATTCGAAATGAAATATCAATATTTCGTAATTCCAAAACTTTTTGAAATGCGTGATATTAAAATTTTAAAGTGTAATATAAAACATTGTATTAATCGAAAGGATAAAGACAGTTAATCATTATTTCTATATGAAAGAATCATTATTTTTACATGGATTCGAAACGATTATCGGGAAAAAGTAAATACTCTTTCAAATATATTCATTTCCAAAATTCTTTGTTTCCCCGTGTATGTTTTAAAACAGTATTTCAGATATTTTTCTATATTAAGTCCAAATTTGGTACCGCAAGTTCAAAAATCATGATCATACTATATAACAAATCTTTGTTTCTACTATTTCTAACGAAAAATATAATTAGTGGCAAAGCATGAATCTGATAAAAAATTGAAATTCAAAATGACATTAGGAATTGATATAAATAAAAGTTTGGTATGTATGGCATGATAAAGTTCTTTGTGAAAATGTGAAGCATTTTGTTGAGAAAAGCAGACAATTGTAGAAACAAAGTGTTTGATGTACTGTATCTGTAAGTGATAAATGAAAACATTTTACTTTCCAAATGCGTTTCATCGAACTTACAAAATATAGCGTTCATATATGATGTTCATATCAAAAAAACCATGAGAATTTTTCCTGTTCTATGACATTGCAAAAAGTTCTTTTGTTGTTATTGTTAACGTTGAGGTATTTGGATTTTAAGCAATAAACGTTATTGTGATTTAAATGTTTTTGCTCATATGTTTTGCTACAAACTTTTAATTTCAATTAGTGAATAGTTTTCATACATTAAACACTATTTTTTTGTATTTTTTTTGGAGAATTTAAATGGTTGAAAACATTGTATCTATTTCACTGTAGCTTTATTCTTTTACAGATGTTTTTCTTTTCCTCTTATATGGCGAATTTCTATAGAATTTACCATTAGTGATGGAGACTAAGATTTTATAATGATTTGAGATAGTTTTATATATAAGTAATTTACAAAGTAATTAAGGAAAGAATAAAATATCTATCTATCCCCAGGTTAAGAAACATAAAATTAAATTCTGGTGGTTTTTAATTGAGATTTTTCATCAAAGAATAAGTAAAGCTGTCACTGGTTATTCCATCATAAGTAACAAATAATACTTTAAAAAATAAAACACTACACATTTGTTCGAAAAAAGGAAATTCGAACATTGTAATATGATGATTATGATATACCTGTTTGTCACCGTTTGACTTAATTGCATCAATCATCTGTGAAATGAGTTTTTACCTTGCGATTAAAGAAAACTAAATGAATGCGTTGTGACCTTAAATATATTAAGGAAATTTCAATACGGCACAGTTTTTCTTTTCTTGCTTCCTTTTCAATGACTTCTTCTAACAAGGTAGTATTTTGCCATTTGATGAACTAAAGGGCAAACATAGGACAAAATAGCTCTCGGTCAATGGTCTTTTCCTCGTGTGCATTTCATTTTAATCTCTTTCATTCGATATCTTATCTTTTAAGGGTAGAAATATTTTTTATCTAAAAAATGACCGGTCGGGATTTCTTAAAATCTAAATAAATAAAAGAGAATTTTAAGAAACAAATTTCAAGATTTATCGAGTTTTGATAAAATGCTGCTATCAGTAATCACGTGTCAAAATAAAAGCAACTCCGGTTGCAGATCAGTTATATCATTTTCAATCAGTTGCAGATGTAATACTTTCTATTTAAGGACAGTTTGAAATTAATTATTTTATTTCAGTTTTTGTCGGAAAGTGCTTTTATGTAAGAATTTTTAAATACTTTAATTTTTTTTGTCAGTGTTTGATACAGATATTATGCAATTAAGAAATAATCAATGAAAATAAATTAATACTTAATGATTATAATTAATATATTATAATGTATACTTTTAGATTGTACTTTTTCTATGTTACATGTAATTTTTGTTTTCTTTGCTTAATTTGATGTATATTATTTACACTTTTATTTTTCAGAAAACCTCGTTTAATTTGATTACTTATAAAATGGATGAAATCACAGAAGAACAACATAAAGTGATTGATGATGTAAGATAATGCGTTATTTTTATTTCAGATTAAAATTCATTTAATTCTATTTTATTAATAAGTATCAAATAAAAATTTAAAACAATAAATACTACATACTTTTTCAAACATCTATTTGAATATCATATCATGATGATGTTTTTATAACTTCATTTGCCTGAATTGTCCATTTTATTTGATTGCATTAATAACTGAATTCTTTGAGAGACAATTTTTACAGCCCACAACTAGCAAAAACACAATAAATACATTATATTACGAAAGTTATATTATATAAAAAAAATTATATTATTTAATAGAAATTATGAATTATTTGGCAATAAAGAGCAGCCTTAACTATAAATGGAAGAAACTTGAAAAACATTCTTGATCTTGCTACTTTAACAGTTTGTTAACAAATAGCTATATTAAACGTAGAAAAATAATATGACTTAGTTTTGTTTGGATAGAACTATTAGGGCTTGATTTTATTCTTAACGATAAAAGGACTTTAGCATATTGTGTTTAAATATGCTTTTTTATTACTTTATGAAACTAAATGTAAAAAATGGAATGAAAATAAAAATGACAATGACGAAAAAATATTTTGTACTTGAAAATGCTTCAAAGACAATGCTGTGTTTTTGGATATTATCAAAAAACGTCAAAATTTCCCTTAATTTTAATAAAATAAAATTGTAAAGAAGATTTAAAAAATCATTCAAATACGCATATTCCTAATTTTTAAAATATGTTTGTACCGAATTTGTTAGCTTTATGTTATGTTTTGTGCTTTATGATTTTAAGTGCTACACTTTCAAGAAAGTATGCTAGTCAAAATTAATTCTTTTATTAATAAATTCATTTATAAATAAAGAAACTATTTTTTTAATTAATAAATTTGACCATGTTTGTCCATGGCAACTGCAATAAGAAACAACAATATATTAAATTTCTTCCAATGTAATATTTTTTAAAGAAATTATGCAGAAACCTTATAAATCAAATGCTATTATTCGTCTTAGAACTCTTGTCGTGCTCTAGTTATTATGAAAGCTCATAGTTTGATAGGTAGACTGAGATATTATTATTATTATTATTATTTGAAGTTTGATAGAGCTTATCAATTAGAATATAGTATCAAAATATCAAAACGCGTTTGTTTAGCTAGTTTCATTTTTTAGTTATGATATATATATTTTCTTAGAATATTTTTTAATGTATTCAGGAGGTTTAAAATGTAAATGAATGTAAAAGAAATAAAAAATATATCTTGTTAAACATATAAATTGAATTTTACACTATTTCAGTCGTTTCATAGTTTTTTAATCTTTTAAAATTTGCTTTGTTTTACTTCCGAATATATGAATAATCATCGAAATTTTACTTGATATTTTCCAGTTGAGGGAAAGAGCCATCGATTTTGTGACTCCAAAGATGTTGGAAGATGTCTCTCTGTTTTATCGGTTTGCCAAAGGTAATTAAACTTAAGTTGTTGTTGTTTTTTTTTTTTTTTTTTTTGCTTTTTCATTTAATACATGTCGTATTTTTGCAAAGTTATAAAAAATAAAATATCAAAAATATTTCAATTTAAGATTTATAATTAATTATATTAAACATTAAAATATATTAAACTAAATTGCATTAAACTAATAATTTGTAATTCTTTTATATTTTTAGCTCGAGATTTTAATCTGGAGCAAGCAGAACATATGCTTAAAAAGGTAAGTTATATTAGATGTTTCTTAATAATGAAGAATAAGATTCCTAATGCATATCATTTAAGGGCTATTTATTTGAAAGTTTATATCCTTCCATTAAAATAAGCTCTTTTGTCAACTGTTTTCTTAAATTAATAAATTCTAAATAAATTCAGCATATTTTAAAGATGATGAGAGCGTGTCAATAACTCTCAATAAACTGAAATATAAATAATATTGAGATAAAGAATATGTTATTTTCTAAATAGTGAAGACTCATTAAACTATCAAGTTCAAATATATGCACACTAGGAAATAGAAAAATGTGTAGAAGAAAAGAGGATTTAGAAAGATTTAGTATTAGATCCTCAATAAAAAAAAGACACTAATTGGTTTACATTCAGTTATTAAAACTTTATAATTCCTACCTAAGATCAGTGAAAATGTTTGTTTGGATCGCTTTGACATTCAGCGAATCGTTAGTTATAAAACATACACAATTATCCCGATCCTGGCCAGGATTCCATTGTTACTTACATTACAACTAGCAATATATGTCCTATAAGGACATATAGCATGATATGTCTATTAAGAACACCATATGAGTCTCTCTTCATCAAAAATGGACTGCTAACCATCAACGTTTGTCCTTCTAATAATTAAAAACTTTTCTACTTATAAAAGTACTACACATTGTTATATTTGAGATGATTATAAAAGTTATTGTTAAATTATATAGTAGAAGGTACTTCTGACCTTCTGTAGCATTCTAAAAATGCGAATGATCCAAACATCAGGAAAATTAAATGGGTACAGTAGTAAGCACATAATATAATAGTTTCAATAAGCACAACCGACTTATGAGTTTTTCTTTCGCGAAGAGGTATGACACGTCATCGGAATAGAGGTAGTATACACTCCACAGAAGAAATAATTAAGCTCTCTTAAAGCATCTTCTCATTCTCATATTTGAAGAGACCGGTTGAAATATGATTTTGTGTATAGATTAATTATTCGTATATAGGGATTTCGTATACAGAATTACTTTTCCATCAGGCCATAATTAGTCAGGACGATAAATTTAGAATCACTAGTTCGCATACAAGGTTCTATTTAGATACAACATTTCAGCAATCGTATACAGACATGCCTGTCTAACAAATGAGAATGATAAAAATCTTAATTTCGCTTCACGGCTGTATTTATGCATAACATAATATTATACGTGTTATTCGTATTCGTATAGAGGACGCTTTTATTCTATACTGAGTTATCAATTCACCATTTGTGAAAGATCGATTCAGAATTATCAATTCGCATTTAGGGTTTTATTTATGCATAGAATATTCATATACACAGATTTATATTTAAACATATAATATAAGTATAGATATTCATATGAAGAGTTATGTATCCATAAGGTTGGACTAATTAATTTTGAATCATAGTTCATATACAGGGTAACTCTAAATTCATTTTTCCGATCGAATGATTTAGTAATTTTAAAAATATATGGTTTCACATTTAAAAAGTATAATATACGTCAAACAAAAAGGAAAATTATTTATTAAAAGTAAAACAATGGAAGCTGTGAGAGCAACTGATACGCCAAGTAAAAGAATAATAATTTTAAAGTATTTAAAGCCGTTAAAATAAATGAAGCCGTCATATTAATTGATAAGTAAAAAAAATTAAGTATTTACAGTTTATAACATTTTAGAAAACTCTCTGGTTTTGAAAGACGTAGCAGACAACAATGAATTCTCCTGTTTCAAAACCCCCTCTCACAACCAAAAGAGGTGTTACACGCTCAAAAAAATCATTGAAGGATAAATTTGATTGTATTGATGGTCAGATGGGATCATTTCTCTCAAACCAATTGCATTCGCATTTTCTGATCAATGAATCACACTCAATATGCGTAATATGTTAGAACGGAAAATTTTAAAATCACATTTCTCAACAAATAACATGAGGAAACTGTCTTAAGAATTGATAAATACATTGCGCCATCTAGTGGAGGAAGTAAGTAGAAAGAATGATTCCAATTACTAAGTGTCCTTGAAAACTTATGCTGATTGGCTTCTTCTTTCCCTAGAGAATATCCCCGTACTTGGAAACACCAGGATTATCTGTCGGTTGAATGGATATACGTGGAATTATTTACTAAGAAAAAAATTGTTTACATAAGATACACTGAAAAAGTAACTATATACAACATTATGGTGATGAAAGATATACTAGGTGGGGAAAAATAGTAGTTGAATTCTATTGAAGTTAATGTATCCTAGAGAAAAGCTTGGTTGAGATACGAAACGAAAATTTATTCAGGGTTTGGATCTGGGGAGATCAATTCCTCGCCGTCTTGTACGAATAGCACGAGATTTCTAATTTTGACCTTGGACATCTTTTGTCCCATTACATTGATCCCCCAGATTCTCTCTGGGTTGTGTATGGACTTTAGAGTTGGTAAGATGCTGTGAGCGGGTAGATAATGGCATAAGGAAGGGGATCACCTACTTTACAGCAGCCACATTGATTCGATCCTTTAATATTGAATCACTTGAGATAACAAGGGAAAGGGCAACCTACAGGTATAAAGATAATGTCAAGCTTTTACAATATAATGGGTTAAAGAAGACTTTGGAGATAATTTGATAAAAATTTCTTCCAGATGAGTCATTGTCCCATTTTTCTTTTCATTGCTGTGGGCTCAACTTATTAAGAATACTTTTAAGATTTCTGGGAGCTGAACATTGAACGGGCGTGCCTAAATAAATGACCTGTTTGGCTAAAGAATTTACAGCCTCGTTTCCGTTGTGGCCCGCATGTGACTTAACCCATCCTAACATAACTTATCCATGTAACCCTAACATAAGAAAGTTGGCGGAACAGAATGATCAGAATTTTCTTTACAATTGGATTAGTCTGAAAACTTTCAATACAAGAACAATCGTGAATATACAGATATCTTTAATACGTCTTAGGCATGTTTCCGATTCCTGTGAGAAGTCGTATATTGTATCATATTTTCGTAAAAAATCTAGTCATACAGAAGAAAATTCATCTTTAACATAAGTGCATCTCATTAATGAGCACTACTGTAAATCCTTTTATTAAGCAGCTGGAATGGTCTTCTCTAAATTCTCTCGCATTATTTCTAATAAAGGTGTTGCTTTATAGCAAGTCTTGAAGTGAGAGCATTGGCGTTCGATAGTTACAAAATAACACGATTTGGCTTCAATATAGTTTTTTTTTAACTTCTATTGGGTATCCTTGGCGATTGTTTTGTAAAATAATGACTGACTTGTGAATAAAAAAATATGAAAATCAAATTTACTTTCCAGACACGTTTCCCAATTAATTAAAAAGAATTGATACATGACTACACTTGTACTCATAAAGTCACAAACCAAATTTTAATATATTTAAGGCTTTTATGGGGGACGGGGGTCGATAATTTTTTTACGCTTGCGTCGTTCTAAAAGTACAGGCAGACAGATGATTAATTAGCACATGCTGATTCTGTGTATCAAATTTCATTTATTTGGCTATCTTCATTTTATAGTTGTTGTTATAAATTAAATTCAAACAGGCCAACTGACAGACTTTCTCTAAACAGACTTTAAAAAAAAATAACCAAATTTTATTTGTCTAAATTAAAGCATTTTTTTTAATTATCTTTGTGGCAGGCTAGACAGATTGATGGGTATTTTTCAAAAATTTGTTTTTCGATATCAGGGAAACGTAAAATCTGGAGATTAGTCAAAATCTCTGTTTCGAGTTTTTTAACAATTTCTGCGCTTTCTCTATTTTACGTTTATGAGAAAGTAAAATTTAATAAAAATTTTCTCTCAATATTGATTGATATTATATAAATAAAATATGCAATAATGTTCACAAAATTTTTTAATCAGCTTATATTTTTATAATTTTGATTTAAATAACTCCTAGATTTTAGAATAAATGCAATACTCAATTTTTTAAAACAAATATTAGGGAACTTGGGATTAGAATTTAAGGCCTAATTGAAAAAAAAATCATCAATGAAATTAGAAAATATCAGTTCTATTAATTTTGTGTATATATTTACACATATGTATAAAATCATGTTACAAAGTATTTCAGTAAAAACCGGTAACTAAAGTATTAATAAAATTTAATAAAATATTTCATAAATAATTTTAATATTACCAAGCATCAAAAACTCACAACTAAAAATAACCCGTTCATACATAAAAATCTTGCCACTGTACGGAAATGCTCAAAACATTTGTTAACATTATTTATTCACTGTAGATTATGCAAACCGCAGAAATCACAAACTTTTTTTATCATATCCGTTGATACGTGTACGAAATATACTTTTCTAAGATTGCTCTCAGATTCCCAATTTTATATGGCTATGAAGTAACGATAAACTTTACGTTTGAAGTGTCTCCTCAAAATGTCATTCACTTACAGGAGACTGGATGATTGTGGGAAAATGATAATATTGATGCTACTTTTTATCATGATCATGTTCTCGTCAGAATCGGTGCAATTCTAGTGAACTAATCAGTTACAATACAAAGCTTTTAATTTTGTATTTTAAATTTAGTTGTATATAATGAATTTTGTAATTCCTTTAACATTATTACGCTTTCATCAGAAATGATACAATTCTAATGAATAATTAAACCAGAATATAAAGATTTTCCCTATGCATTAGAGATTTAAAGAGACTAATTAATCTCATCAATTCTAATGAACAATTAAATCACCATACCATATTGTAATAATATATTAGCAATTTAGAGATGCATAATTAATTACGTAATTATTTCGTCATAATTATGTCCTGATCAGAATTGATGCAAATGTTTTTATAATGACTTTAATTATGTAGAAAGACTGCATTACGTCTCATCACAATCAATTAAAGCTTGATGAATAATAATTAGTAATACTAATATTTTAAATATATAGTTAGAATTTAAGAATTTTCTTATGAATTATCATATTCTCTCATCATGGTCACATTTTCTTATGAATATAAAAAATTTGGTTGAACAAATATGTCATCATATAAAGATTTTTAAAATGTATTTGAAATTTATTAATATATTAGAAATATTAGAATTTCTTAGTCTTAAGTAGTTCTTATCAGAATTGATGGAATTTTCGTTAACAAATAATCAATATATAAAGATTTTAATAATGTATTAGAAATTAAATGGTGTATTTTAAATTATGTAACTCTTCCATCACAACTGTGTCTCTCCAGAATCGGTGGAATTTTGGTTCACAAATAAATCACCATAAAAAAATTTCAATAATGTCTTAGGGATTTTATAAATTATTGGAAATTCTGTAATTGTTCCTCCTGTACATTCTCATCAGAATCAGTATAATTTTTGAGAACAAATAAATCCCCATATAAAGAATTTCAAAAATGCATTAGAATTTTAGTATAATAATATAAGGTATAATATGAATTAGGTAATTCCTTCTTTGCAATTGTGCTCTTATCAGAATCGCGGGAAATTTGGTGAATTAAGAAGACATTAGACAAAGATTTTAATAAGTTTTTTTTTAATTCAGTAATGTATAAGCAATTATGTAATTTATTTATCACAACTATATTCTCTTCAGAGTCAAATCACCATAAAAATTTTGATAATTTATGAGTTATCAAAATTTTAAAAAAAAATCATCAGAGTATAATATATTAAATTAGAAATGTTTTATTCCATTTAAATATTGCAGCTATGCTCTCAATTGAATTGATGTAGGTTTTATTAAAACATACTCTAACCAAATCAGTTTAAATCCTAAGCTTTTAATAAAAAATTGATTAATTTGCACTATGAAATTCTGTTTCAATTTTTTGTTTTCATATATCGTATGATAATACAAGTAATTTTTGATTCTTTACAACATTAACAATTGAGAGATATCAGATATACATACTCTGCATACATCAGGTTTAACAAAAATTATTAGAGTATAATAAATATGATAATAAGACCAATATTAGTCGATTGGTCTTCAGTAATATCCAAAATAATTCATTTATGAATGTAATTGGGATTAAATTCAAAAATGGAACGTAAGCTTACCATTCTTGTGCTCAGCTCCAGTATATTGGTAACGATATGGATTCTAGTTTTCGAAATTCAGAAAATTTATCCCAAGAATAAAAGAATTTCGTAATGCTTTTTTAATGCTTAAATTATTATTATATTTCTTTATCAGTGATTGTTTTAAAATTTATTTAATTTAAATCCAATTCTAAGTACTAAGATTTAATAAAAATTCTCAATACAACTTATTTTTCTACAAACTCGATATATCTCTGTTAATGATATTATTGAAGTTCTGGTCTTATTTTTTAGACATTTTGTGTATTTAAATTATGTAGCTTAAAATTACTTTGTCTATTTTACAAGGCAAGAAAGTGGTGAAATTTTGTTTGCAAAATAATATCACAATGCAGCTTTTTATTTGTTGTCCGACGTAAAGTCTCATTAATTGCAAAATGAGCTTTAGAATTCAGTTTAATTAGTAATTTTATTTTAATTCAAAGAAACTGAGTGACTTTTAATTAAAAACTATCAGATAATTTTATAAATGCATAAATCAAACAAAAATTACAATTAAAAATATAAAAAAGGGAGTATTTCTTAGGCATCAACTTCAGGGAAATTTCAATTCAAAAGGGTCAATATTGTTGGACAAATAATCAAAAAACATAACCGAAAAAAATATCTCTTGATATTTGAATGCACACTAAAATGTTTAAATCCTTGCCTGAGGGTGAACCTTGAGAAAATCTCCAGGATGGATTTTTATTTTATTTTTATTCCTTTTTACCTTTATTAACGTGGGATTTTTACTAATTTGGTTATGTTCATTTGTACTTTAGTATTACCTACAATTGCGCTTTCTTTATACAAATGAGCTTTTGTAGTTTGATTGAGAAATAATTTTAGTTTTATTAGGTTTTTTTTCTGAAATAGTTTTTAAATAAGAATTCCCTAATGCTATTTGTGATTATTTCTTGTATTTGACAAATGCGTATAAAAATTATGTAGAACTATATGGATGGAATTTGGTATACAAATTTGGAGATTTCTGTCAAATTTTAATCAAACTTCGTTTTGTAGAAGTCTGTATGTCGGGATATTTGAATGCACACTAAAATGATTATCACAAAACGAAACTAAAAAGATGGATAAAATTTGATACACAGATTTAAAATTTGTAGAGGGCCGTGATAGCCTGGTTTGTAGAGCTTTGGACTCGTATTCCTTAGGTTACGAGTTTGAAACTCACCGACCAAAAGATTCCCCGAGTATGTGGTGGCTGGCGCTCGTTAAATCTGTTCGTGGTTGTTAAGTCCTCCATGGCGAGAGTAATACCACTTGGGGTACTGGGTAAGAGGTGATCGTTCTCTGTTCCAGGTCTAAATTACGATCTGAGATGAGTGAATGAATTTGCATGAATGAAGTCCATCCCCCCCCAAAAAAAGGGTTGAGGCGTGTGTGTAGCTAAGTCGTACTCTTGGCCCTAGATGGCGCTACTTGTAAAACAAGAGACGTATATCTCCGGTTTAAAATCTACTAATGTATCAGTGCGACTTGTCCATAGCAATTACCATAAGTAACAACAACAAAATTTGTAGTGTATACACCTATCAAAGTTTGAGCTGAATCCAATCAAATACTAACTGTCAATCGATTTGTACTTTCAGAAATATGTAAGAGAGATAAAATAATAATAAAATAATAAGAGTAAGGTAATAAGAGTGATAATAAAACAATTTAAATATATCGGATTTTTGATGGTGTTTTTTTGTTATTAGTGATTTTTTTATTAAATTTTTGTTTAAAATTATTTGATGAAAAATCAGATTCGAATTTTAAGTGCTATTAATCGCAAATAAGGAATCTTAACCAAAACTGATCATTGATCATACATAGATTGAGTAAAAAGTCTAAATTCATACGAAAGCTTAATATTTCACAACTATTGTACGACCGTGTCATGCAAAACCTTTACTAAAGAATGCTTCTGAGGTTTAAGGTGACCACAGTTGCTGCTTTAATTCTTCTATTACTTTTAATATCAATAAAATAACTTAAATTAAATTATATATTGAATAGATATTATAAATAAAGTTCATTCTTTCTTCTTTCAGCACATAGCCTGGAGGAAAGCGATGCAAGTAGACACAATTCTAACAGAATACGAACCACCAGAGGTAAGAATTATGAATTCATGAAATTCTGTGAATTTCTAAACTTGAAACTTTAATCCAACATCTATTTAGATATATATTGTTTAATTTCAATTTATTGTTGCCTTGAAATTGATCCATCTGACAAGAACATTTGCCTAATTTGTTATTCAAATCTATTTCGCAATAATGGGGTACTTTTTTACATTGGTAAATTGTATCTTAAGAATAAATGTATCGAACAGAAACATATGTAAATATTTCTTCCACATAAAAATAGTTCTTAAACCTAATTATTCTAAAACCAAGAGACATTTTGGCAACAAATTTTATTTTACCGTCAGTTTTTTTTCGCCTGTTAGGACATACAACGGTAGAATCATTGAGGAAATTACGTCTAGCAGAAATTGTATTTTTAATTTTTTTATTATAATAAATTATTGATTCATTATTATATAGAGAAGAATAAAAATATTGAAATGAAATCTACTACTGCAAATTTCAATTTATCATGTGAGAACGTTACTATCATTTGACTTAATTAATTTAACTCTTTATGTAGTAAAAGCGAAAACGTAACCTTTATTTGGTGGCCGTAAATTTTGGAGACACCAAAAACTCCTATCCAAAACAATATCATGTTCTTACATCATATAAAAAATTTTATGTATGCGCGTTTAATCTCTAATTTATTAAACTCAGTATTTATTAGTTTTATATACAGGGTAAGTCAAAATGAATATAGCGATTACAAACGGCTATAACTATTTAATGAAAAAAGATATATCGATAAGATTTACACAGAATGTAGACGGAACTTCAAAATTTATTAACGTAAAGCGCACGTGCAGTCAAGCGGATGCCTGCGCATGCGCGAAATCGAACTTCGCAACGACAAGAAACCTGTTCAGCGCGGCGTCTCATTAGTGGAAATGGCTAGTCCCGTGCAGAAAGCATTCTCTGTGTTGGAATTTCACAGTTGCCGTTCTGTTATTACAGTGCAGAGAAAATTTCGTCAGCGGTACAATGAAGAACCTCCAAATGCGAACAACATACGCAGATGGCATCGGATGTTTGAGGAAACAGGATGTTTGTGCAAAGGAAAAAGTAGCGGAAGGCCATGTGTTTCATCGGAAAACGTTGAAAAAAATTCGCGAAACGTATCAACAAAGCCCACGGAATCGACGTACGAAGATGAACAAATGCTTCAGAATGTATGGCGTGAAATGGAATACCGATTAGATGTTGTCCGTGTGACCAAGGGAAGTCACATAGAACATCTATGACTTCTGTATATAAAATTTTGAAGATTCTTCTACATTCTGTGTAAATCTTATCGATAAATATTTTTTCATTAAATAGTTATAGCCGTTTGTAATCGCTATATTCATTTTGACTTACCCTGTATCATGAAGTTTTGATATTTAAAATCATCGGACATAATTGTAGAAACAAAAGTAGTATATTGTTAAGAATTTTGTATAAATTAAATGTAAATATTAAAAAAATGTATGAATTATTGTGTAAATATATATATAAATAGTTTAATTGTATAAAATTAATTGTAATGGAATCGGGCGTCAGCGAGAAAGACCGCTCTTAGGGGATTTACTACAGAAAATCACCATGTTTGACTAATTAGGTGTTTAGGTATATTGGCGACGTAATGAGGTCGCTAATGCTTTCCACTATATATTAAAATTTTTAGTAGAGGTTAAGAAATAAAGATTTGTTGTTAGTGAATATTGGAGAACGTTCCACAGATTCCTGGAACGAGCGTGTCGTTTTTGAGTTCGTCTACCCCACTTTAGTGGGATGCAATTTAAACGATGCGGCTTTAAGTAGGAGATCAGATCAGTTTGGACAACGAGCTACGTCGGTTGGTATAGCTTGAAAAATAGCGTCTTTTCTTTCGTTGACATTTGTTCTATGGCTTTGCTGTTACCGAAAATTAGCTGATTAATTAGAGTTAATTCGGTGTGATTTTGTAGCTTGTGTTTTGAATATTTAATATACGTTTTCCTACATTTTAAATTCTGATTTTTTGCATCGTTCTTATGTGAGAATTTTCGTAACGATCTCTATTTGAGGGTGGCCAGTGTCAAGTTACAATAAAGGGTGTCCCAAAATTAATACAAGATTTTAACTTTGCCCCTCCAACACTTTACTGCACAAATGGCGCAAATTTAAATCTGACATTAATTTTAGAATGCCCTTTGATTACAAAATACAATTTCATTTATTTTGATGAATTTTCCTCTATTTTTCTTAGGTTCTCGTAAAATATATTCCTACAAATATTTTGTGCTTCGCTAATGACGATAGTATAGTTCGGGTTGTCGACTGCGGTAGGACGGACGTGAAAGGTAAGCCTGTCTTATCCAGAATTTTTAATTTTCCTTCAATTAAAACGAATCAGGGATCATTTTTATTTCAAATCGCTGAGGCAATTTTACATACATTTTAACCAATTTTATAATATTTATAATTGATTCAATTTCTACGAAAACATTTTTTTTAGTTATTATCTATTACTCTTGATGACTTAAAAATGAAACCAAACAATGAAATAATTTATTTGCTACATTTTTCATCCAAAGAAAATTTCTTGAGAAATTAATATTTTTTTACAAGAAAACTTATTAATTTTATTATTATTCCCCCGCTTTGCCACTTATTTTTATCATAGTGCGTCTGATGGCTAGTTAATCATTATATATTTCAAACAGCTATCAACAACAGTTGGATTCTAATGAAGTTTTGCAGTTTGTTAAGTGAATTATTTAATTAATTGCCACTTCAAACAAGTTCAATGAAACCATCTGAAACATTCGTAGCACAGATTGTTTATATTTAGTTATAGCCACTTAGCGATAAGTAAAAATAACGTTTTCTATCATGCTCAAGTTAGCTCTGTATATAATACTATATATATAATCTCTCTAAGAAAATCATAACAGTTTTTCTTCCCTTGAAAAGAAGTAAACAAAATGAAATGTTAGATTAATGAAAATATGTTATTCAGGAGTATTAAAACAAACATTCTAAAATCTAACTAAGCCTGTGTATATATTGTCGGACAAAATATAGGGTGTTAATTAATTATTGTTGGGGTTTCCATACCTCATAACTTTCGAATGAAAATTATTTCGCAAAAACCGATTGCGTATTCGTAAATTACAACTCAGAGAATTATATCAATGATATTAAAGTGCACAAAAAGCTTATTAAACGCCTATATTAAAGCTTGCCCAATTAGCACTTTGTAGGCATTCAGCTAAAGGTGGTTATGGATAACGTTCCATATTGTCGTATGCGGGATAAGTAACTGCACAACTTATTGTCTCGTTGATTTTCGTGGACTGCGAGTAAATGTTTCTTGGATGCGATCAATATTTTCCTGCGAAGTGCTCGGGCTTCCCGTTCCCTTTCGGTGTAGAACGTTACCAGTTTCCAGAAATTGAATTATCCGAAGGATAATCTTTCTTGTACGTGGTCCTGAAGTGATGTTGAGTAGTTATGACTGATTTAGTTTCGGAAAACCACAATACACACGTTGCCTTTTATTGCACGGTTGCCTTTTTTATTTATGACGTCATAATTACCCAGACTTCAAATGCGCTAAGATTGCATTGTTGTCACGTGAAATTCTTTGAGTTGTAATTTACGAATACGTAATCGGTTTTTGCATAATAGTTTTTATTCGAAAGTTATGAGGTACGGAAACCCCGACAATAACTAATGAGCACCCTGTATCTTAAACTAAGTCTGTCCAAGTTAATTTGGACAAATGTATCAAATGTGGGAAACATCCTTTGTTAACAAATAGTAATGAAATGTTAACTTTTTTAAAAATAAGGTTCTGATATATAATTCAAGATCTTTTATGCTGTTTTAGGACTGTGGAATATAGCAACTTTAACAGAGTTTCAGAAGTACGTTATTTATGTTCTTGAAAAGGATAGAGTTCGAGTGCTGAAGACATGCAGAAAAGTAACTTGTTCTTATAAATCTTTTCATATTTTTTTTCTCAAAAATTGCCATTCCTTGTAAAACTCTATAGTCTACATTTCAAAGAATGTAAAATTAGTTTCAATATTCTTTAAAAAAATATTTATGCTTTTAAGTGTCGATAGTGATAAAAAAAGAATTTTCATAAATATCTTTTTGCTATAGTAAGGATTTTTGAAATTTGGTTAGTGTTTTAAGATTTGATTGGTCATGACAAGACAATAGGCAAACAAGCGATAGGCAAACAAGCGATTCGTGTCGATGGACAAAATCAGAAGGAATGCAAAAGTGTCTTTTAAAATTGTGGATTCTTTATAAATCAGAATTTGCGAAAATCTCTCTATTCAAGCGAAAGAATTTTAAATTTGTCCTATTTCTTTTATTTTTATGTACAATGTTGTCTAAGAGTATGTTTAACCTTGTGCAAATACCGTTTGAATTTTAACTCAATCTGTGAGCGTATTAACTGGTAGAATGTAAACCTACGTTAATTTAAGTGGCGATTGAAAAATACTTCTTATTAATATGAGAATAACTGCTGATAATTTCTCTATTTATCTTTTCTTCATAATTTTTCATCCCACTTATTTTAAATCTTTCTATATGGCTTTTAAGAAAAGAGATGTTTTGATTCCATGTAGTCTGATTTTAGGCAAAGCAAATGTTGATATTTAATTCATTATTTTCAATTCGATTTCAGCTTGACAAGCCTATGTATTCAGCAGTTTATGATTTTGAGAATTTGTCATACTCTAACGCCATGAGCATGAAAAGTAAGTTTCATTTTTTAACAACCTGTATAGGATATTTGACACAAGTAACCATTTCTACAATTTTTGTACATTTTCTATTATTTAAATTAATTTTGTTTCTAAACTATATAAAAAGATTTCCATATAAACATTACGTTTTATTCATTTTCTGATGATAGATAGCGAGGCGAATGACCCATGACATTTGATTGATTTTAGTCATTTTGTATCTTTTATGTTGCACTTGACGGTGAATTGAATACAAAAAAAAGAGGAAAGTAATGCTTTAGTTAAAATCATTTAAATATTAACTATGAAACTGTTATTATCATGTGCCACATGATGGTGTTTTGAGAATGAGGTTTTTGATGTCAACAAAAAATGGATGGGCAATGAATAAATCATAAATGGTTCGTCCTAAGCTTTCTCCCGATAAAGCTCTAAAAGAAAAAAAATATGTAACTTTTTATTTAAATTATGAATTTTTATTTAAACTAAATGTGAGGGATTCCTGTAAAATGTGTCGAGGTAAATGTTCGTTTACTTTGACATTTAAAAGCATTCATAGATTATTCAAGTAAAGAAAAAATCAATTTTAGATTAACTGCTTGTATTTGTGTAATATTTATGACATCAAACGGTGAAAACAAATGGAAATTAATGTTTTTACTTTAAAAAACTAGTTCAAACTGGATAGAACTAGTTTACATCGAAATGATCTAAAAATTTCCACTTTTGATTACAAAACTTTCGC
>JAOUZG010042725.1:2217845-2246543 GCA_026289955.1 Argiope argentata
CTAATTTTAATGAATTTTTTAACATGTAATTTAATCGGGTTTTTTTTTTCAACTACTTATTTCGCAAAAATAAAATAAAAATAAAATTTTATCTTCTTGAGGTTCTCAAAAAAATCAGCTTTTAATAAAATGTTGCCATCACAATTTCAGATGTTCTTATTTAAAAAAAAAAAGTTAATTACTATTACTACCAAAAATAAAACAGAAAAATACAATTTTCATCACGTGATTATATCAAATGAAACAAATAGGAAATGTGATATTTTTTAAACAATAAATGCAAAAGAAAATATTTCTTGATCGTTTGCTATATCAAAATTAACAATTCCATTAAAGAAATAAAGTAAATAAAAATACAAAGTAAAAATATATTAGAAAAGTGCGACAGTTAAAACTGAAAAAGAATTTTTAGAAAAGTACCAAACGATAATCTTCTGAGAGCGAGATTAATTATTTAAAAGCGAGAAATCTTAGACGAACTTTGAAAATGAGGTCATTTCAAAGAAACGACGAAGAAAAAGCAATTGATAATCAGTAGTAGTAAAATATTTTAGCATTCTTTTTTTTTTAATTTTTAAAACAATATGACATGTTTTGAATTGTAACTTTTACTTATGCGAAGAAGATATTTTGTGGAAATTAAAGAATTCGCCTTCTTGATTGTAAATTATCTCCGCATTTTAATGAATCATGTGAAATAAAAACGTATATTCTTTCAACGAAGTAACGTAATAATAAAGCTGTACTGGTAAAAGTAGGTCAGCTGTTTGAAAACGCATCTTCTTTCAAACAAGCATACGTAATAATTAACAATGCAAAATTTGTTAAAGCATATAAAACTATTTTTACCCACATTTTTCGGCGACATCAATAATTTCTACCAAAACAATATCATGTTCTCTCACGAGAAAAAAAATCAACTATCATTCCAAATTAAACATATGAAATTGTCATTTTCGACATGTGTCTGTATAAAATGAAACAAATTTGAAACATGAAATTTTTGGAAAATTAATGGATGGAAACGTTTTCTATGATATTTTACTATACATATATTTCTAATCCATTTAAACAATTTTATTTAAGGCAAATATAACTTAACATCTACAAGGCACCTTCCCCTGATCGGAGCCCAACATCTAATTTCTTAATTTTTTGGGGAGGGACACACTCTCTTAACAAATTGTCTGAGTGAAATATATAATTAGTAGTTTAAGAGAAAAAATGCTGATGATTCAATTTTTTACATACATCATCTGCTCTGTGAATCATATTTAACAAAATATTCTTGAGACAATAAGTCCTTAAATAAAAAAGTGGCATTCCAATCAACTAAATCAATCATCGAAGCTGATCGATCTATGAAAATTTCAACATAACTATTCGATATAAACTGGCGATGTTAGATCACTTTATCAAGATATCAAAGAAGCCAATCAGAGTTACTATTGAATAATTGGTCTAGATTATGAAAATGCTGATTGTTCTAAACTTGCAATAATCAGAACTGAATAAATCAGCCAGATTTGAAGAAGATATAATTGCTTATTTATTTATTTAGAAGTTGAAATATTAAGAATATTTTACAAATATGAATCTATAAGACCATAATTTAAACCATAATTTTTTGAAATATATTTGTAAACCTAAATTTTTTTATTATTGAGAGCATTTATATACATCTAAAAATAACATTTAAAACTGAAGGTTTCAATTAACCTGTGAATTTTTGCTGAATAATTCCTTGAGATCTCATAAATTATTAAAAAAAATTATGATGTTTCAATTTTTGTATTGAACATAAACTTCAATGTCGGACTACTCTGCTTTCAGCTCTTAGTTTTATTTAAAGACATGCTTGGATTGAGTAAAGAGGTCTTTATATTAATTGAAGTTTCATCATTTTCAATTTAATTTAAAAGTGAATTATACGTGCACTGATAGAAAATCAGAGAGAGATGCAGAGTTCAAAGATTGGACTGCTTAAGGCCTACATAATAGCATAAGTGAATTATATGACTGTCGAAATTTGAAGCTTAAAAATGTTTTGCTGAAAAACTTATTATGAAACCAAGTTATATAAAAAAAGATTTTACCCTTTAGTCGGCATTAATATTGGCGAACCGACTGGTCGCCAAAGGCGGCTAGTATATATATAAAGAAAATTAGATTAATTGTTGTAGTTATGTTATTGGAAGCTAATTGTTTCTACTTTTAAGCCTGAAAATATCTCAGAAATGTTTCAAAAATTATTTCAGTCGTCTATTTCAACGATTATTTCACTTGTTTATCTCAGAGTCAAAAACTAAGATTTATTGCAATTACAATGATTCTATCACACTGATTCCAATTCCAATCGTTCCTAATAGATTGTTTGATTGAAATTGATTCTAATGGATTGATTGATTGCAATTGCAATATATCCTTTTAGACTGATTGATTCCAATTCCTATAAAATCCTAATAGACTGATTGATTGCAATTACAATCGATCCTATTAGACTGATTGTTTCCATTTATGCATTTAAAATCGATCCTTTTAAACTTACTGATTGCAACTTCAATTGAACCTAATAGATTGATTAACTGCAATTGCAATTTCATTTGATCCCATTGGATTAATGGATTATAATTGCAACTGATCATTTTACACTGATTGATTGCTGTTTCAATTGACCCTAATAGACTGATTAATTGCAATTACAATTGATCCTAATATATTGTATGATTCCATTTATTTTTTTTTTAATAAATGAATTGTTTTTCAGCTATTCAACTTATAGTTGTATTGATGAGAATGTTTGTTGACAATTATCCAGAAACCATCAGACGACTCATTGTAATTAACGGTAAGTGAAAAAAAATGCCATGAAAAGCTAGTTTAAATTTTGTTGACGATTCTTTCATTCTAGGAATAGTTTAGAAAAAAAGAAAATAGAAAAACTATTATGAAAAGAAAATAATGAGCAAGAAGTACAGAAAAAAATTATATAAATCTCCACATTATTTATGTCTCTGTTAGGATTGTAACTAGAAAATATATAGATTTACGCATGCGCATGCCCACATCCATTGGATTTAATTAATATTTAATTCTTTAATTTTAAGTGAGTGGCCAGAGAGAACTGTATAATTCCACTTTTAAATGTGATCACATTTTATTTTTAAAAAACTTTTGTTGAAGTTAATTTCTCTATTCGTTAATAGTGATAGGAATATATTTTTCAATGAAATTAAGAACGATTTATCATCACTATTTAAGTTGTTGTTGTTGTTACTTTAGGCACTTGTCATGAACAAGCCCCCGCTGGTAAGATCAGCAGATTTTAAGCTTAAGATATGCGTCTCTTTATATCACAAGTAGTGCCATCTAGGGCAAAGAGTACGACTTAGCTACACACACGTCACAACCCTTTATAGGGAGTGGACTTCATTCATGCACATTCATTCATTCATCTCAGATCGTAATTTAGACTTGGTACAGAGAACTATCATTTCCTACCCAGTACCCCCAGTGGTATTTCTTGACGTGGAGGACTTTGCGACCACGACAGATTTTACGAGCGCCAGCCACCACACACTCGGGGAATCTTGGCCGCTGAGTTTCAAACTCGTAACCTAATCAATACGAGTCCAACGCTCTGCAAAGCAGATCATCCCGGTCTTGCTATTTAAGTAATAAGTATTAACAAGTTTTCGTTCGAAAATTAAAGTTAAATTGAAATTCAAAAAGTTATTTTATTTATTGCATTTAAGGATTCTATCCACTTTCAATAACTAAAAAATAATCAGATAGCTACATAATATAGTCGCGGGAAAAAAATAGCCGACTAACTTCAATCTACAATTAATCATTCTACGTATAAACCAGAAATATCGTTAAAGGTCGTAAAGAATACTGAAAAATACAGGGCCTAAAAAGTTTGTAACGGATTGTTTACGTATCATAAAGTTGCACAAATTTGTACGGTTTGTAAATTTGATGTATAAATTTTGGTTATTACGCAAAGTTACTTGAGAATACACTAGACATTTTCCGTTCAGTGATGATTTCCAAATATAAATGCGTGAGAGTTAAATATTTTCAAGACATTGGAAACGGCAATTTTTAAGAAAGGTTTATCAAAATTTAAAATCATTTGTAGATTTACAATCTGCATTTTGAAATTAATTGCTACTTTTTTCCTGGTAAAATATTTGAGGCAAATTTTATGGGAAAAACTGTTTTTATTCAAGCTCTTGTGCTTCTGTTTGGCTGGAGAACAAAGAGAGAGAGAGAGAGAACTTTTGTCATTCTCTCTTATTGGATCAAAATATATTTAGACAAATTTTGCTTTTTAATTTTATAAGGTTGTCTTTCCAGAAAAACACATGATATTAAACACACGCATTAATTTATTTTTTGTAACTAAAGTTAAGATTCTCTTTTTACCTATTTTTTATTGGCAGATTATTAACCCCTTAACTGTTTATTTTCCTTACTATCTAATAAGACAACACCTTCTATTTGGGGAATATTTTCTTATTTTTATTCAAATGGAAATCTATAGAATACTTGGCTTATCTACGTATTCGAAGTCATTTTGCTATTGAATTATAATTGTAATGAATGATTTATTTTTTGGTTACAGCTATTAAAATTCCATAAATCGTTGCACGTATGGCGTACGGGCATATCGGTTAAGGGGTTAATGAAGTGTATCTATGCTTTGATTATTTTAACAACAAATTCATATGTATGTGAGATTGGAAAATATCCATATCTAATCAGTATGTGATTCGTATGTGGATCAAAAATATGAAATCCTATTTTTCTCACTTCCGAATTTTTCAGCCCCTATTTATTTTGGATGGATTTATAATGCGGCCAAAAGAGTTCTTCCTGATTCGATACTTCAGAAAGGCCGAATTCACGGCAAAGGTATAGAATATTTTAATCGCTTCTTAACAGAATATTGTGATTATATGTTTGTTTAAATTAATGTGTGTCTATAATTAATTATTCTTTCGTTTATTGTACTATATGGAAAACTCAATAAATACGGATAAATCGGAAAAAAAATTTAAATGTGTGTGGAATTCATAAATGTGAAACAAGAGTTAAAGCTTTTTGTCTGTAGCTACCAACTGTTTACTAGAAATATTAGCTTTCCTTAGTGAGAAACTTTAAATATTAAATGCATTTTTTAAGAACTTTCTATTAATCCGGCGCAATTGACCTCGCAAATTATATCCTGAGAGGCCAATTTTTGTCTGAAGTAAAAAGTGCATAATGCAAAATGAGTTATCACCTAGGCTGCTATTTTTTAACATTCTGTACCTTTCACTTGGAACAGAAACCAACTTATCTGGATAAAATTTACATGTCTTCGTGGGCCAGATCTATAGCGAAAGGGATAAAAATATAATTTTTCAATTTTAATATTTTGTAATATATATTGGAAATTAAAGTCAATTTATTAAAATATGAATTAAAAGTGTATATGTTTTGAATAAAAGCAAAAAAAATCACTTCAAATTTTATGTCCGAAGAAAAAAAATTACATTTATGTTTTAGCACTGGCAAAAGAACAGGCAAATGTTTTCATGGATCTAATGAATTAGTTTCAATTTTATTGTAACAGAAAAAATTATTAATCTAATTAAAATTGGATAATTAATTTAGTTAACGTAATAAAAATAATAAAGTTAGTGAATATAATTAAACTATGTGTTGAAATTGAAAAAAAAAACTTTAAAACATTGGAATTAAAAGAAACATTTTTTAAATATTAAAATAATCTTAATTTACTAATTTCTTCGACAAATTCAGCAAAAAAATCATCCGATCATTATTAATGATTAACTAACTTTTATTTTAATTAAATTTAGATTTTTTTTACATTTTTAATTAAATTTCCTTGTTTTAAAGACCCCGTGCTCTGTTATTTTTCATTAAGATAAAAGAAATACCATATATTTGAATTTAAAAAACATGCTAATATTATTCTTTATTATATGCATATATCGATGAAATAGGAAATGTTCCGAAAAACAAGACATTCATCATTATATTATTTAGAGAGATAAAATATAAATGGGGAAAATATTCCTGCAAACAGGACATTCATCAGAAAACTCATATATGAATAAAATATAAGGAGGAAAGAAATTGTTCCTGCAAACAGAACATTTGTTACTATGTGCATTTGTAAGTAAAATAGGAAGGTCAGCATTATTTCTGCATATAGGACATTCATCATTATTCACTAAAATATAAAAGGAGAAATGTTTTTGCAATCAGGATATTCATTATTATATCCATTTATAGATAAAATATAAATGTCAAAATTAGTCCTGCAAACAGGATATTTATTATTAAATTCATATATAGATAATAATGGGAAAAATTCAGTCAGGACATTAATCATTATACACATAAATGGATAAAATATAAAATGGAAAAAAATATTTCTGCAAACAGGACATTCATCATTTTACACATAAATGGATAAATTATAAAACGGAAAAAAATATTTCTGCAAACAGTACATTCGTCATTTTACACATAAATGGACAAATTATAAAATGGAAAAATGTTTCTGCAAACAGAATACTCATCTTTATATACATAAATAGATAAACTTGAAGGAGAAAAAATTTTCATTAATTTCATCATAAGGAGTCGTCATAAGTATAAGTGTTAGAGTACAGTGCATAATGGGAAAGCACTTTTTCTGAGAACTGTAGTTAGTGGCTGATAGATTGCTCAACTTCAGTATCTAACGTAACCTCATCATCAGTATGATGATCGTAATTATTAATGATATTATCTCTTAATGATCATTTGGCGAGTTTGGAGCCAAAATAGAAAATTCTGAGAACAACTGAAATTTTGGCGATAATTTTTAATGGCGAAGAAAATAACAAGTTTACGTTAATTTCAAAATAATAATCGGTTTTACATTCATTATATTTCAAAAAGTATAACACGGGGGGAATAAAGCAATTACTCGCAAAAAGCAGTATCATGAGATTTTCTTTTTGAATTTTTTCACATTTCTGCAAAATCCCTTTTGTTTACGTAATAAACGTCTATTAAATCAGCCTGTTCTCCCTAATCTAAATTTAGGAAGGAGACGAATCAAAACAGGTTGAGAATCCTTTATGATAAATTATGCTATTTGATTCAATAATTACTCAAACGAGTTTGTGATCGATTAGATTTATTATCATGAACGGGATTTTTAAAAGCTAAAGTAAATGCTGCTGTAAGGGAAAAAATAATTATAATTATATTGGTTGCATTCGATAAGACAACTGTTCTTGAAATGAATGTTTTTTTTTCCGAAAGAAAATCTGAGCATTAGCATTATATGTAATAATAAATCAATCTAAATAAATTACAATTTCTATGAGTCTAGTGACTTCCAATTTAATTAGTGAAAGAAAAAAAGACATTTTTTTTTCATGATATAGACGTTTTACATGTAAAAATAGAAAGAAAGAAAATTATTGTTAGAAAGTATTCATTATGTTTGTATGATTTTCTGGTTGTTGTTTTATTCAAAGAAAGGTCAATTACTTATGAGAAATATTACCCTCTATTCTTGATTTTCATTCTTTTCCGATTGTTAATACATAAAATGTGTGGTTTTCGGATACTGATATAATACAGATTTCGGTATACGAATAGAGATACATAAAAAAATTGGTATTCGAATGCAGATACATAAAGTATCTGGTATACTCATATTAGAAATGCGCATTAAGAAACATTCCATCCAAGTTTCTTAACTCAAATACAACCACTCAATAGAATGAATACGAATATTATACGTACCAACTCGTAATAAGTAATATCATTAATATTTCATTCAAAAAAGACATGTAATAAATATTTTAATTGATTTTAATTTATGAATACTATAAATTTTATAAAGATAAGTAACAATTTTATTAACATCTAACAAATAAAGAAATCCGAAGGAACAAGAAACATAATTTTATTTTTTTATTATATGAATAAATTTATAAGTATTTTATATGTAAGATCAAAATGCCAAACGAAAATAGTCTAATTAGATCAGATAATACTTAAATATTAAATGATAGTGAGGAATTATACTTAATACAAATCTGATTTCTGTTACTTTTTATAAGAAATAGCCATTTAGTATGTTTTGTCATCATAAATAAAAATTGAATTTCTTTCATGTCCAGATGGTTGGAAAGAAAATTTATTAGAGTTCATTCACGCCGATGATTTACCTGTGTATCTTGGAGGAAATAAAACGGATCCAGATGGAAATCCGCTCTGTAAAACTTATGTAAGTTCTTTTTTTTTATTCATTTAATCTGAAAATTTACAATATATCTCTTTGAAGAGTTTATGCAGAATAAAATAGAATATTTTAGGCCATTCACACATTTAAACATTTAATAATTGATATGTTTAAGAATATAGTGAGGCAATGGTTAAGTAATAATTTTATACCATCCTCAATTTTCTTTTCAAATTCTTTTAATTTGTTACAAAGTTTTGCCTTATATTTTATCTATCAACCGTGTGGAGTGGCCCGAATAATACATGTAATTAATTCACAAAAAAGTTCTAACTTTTTAAACAATTGATCATATTTATTAACTATTTATTTTTGTGATAATTTCTCTGCATTATTATATATTATTTATAAAATATAATCACTCATAATAGAAAATCCTGTAAATTCACTTCAAATATTCATTTATTTATATTTGGCTATATTTTTAAAATTTATTTTTTAAATTTTTTATTCGTCTTAAAATTAATATTTATGCTGGTGTTTCATCTCTTCATGCTTCAGCTTAAAAGCGCTTAATATATATATAATATAGGGAAACCGTCTAATATATCAGTATCAAGAGTCCTAGGTTTTAGTATTTCGTTATTCACGAACAAGTAACAACAATAAGTCGTATTTTTTTAAACCTCCTGTTCAATCATTAATTTATTTTCAATCATTTGAGTTTAAATTGTTAGTACAATCAGATAATTGCTAAACATTCATTATAATAATATTTCCATTATTCGTTTAAAAATAACAGAGATATAAAGTATTATAAACTTTTGAAACAACGAATATAAGTATTGTAATGATTATTTTATAATACCGTAAGTAGAAAAATAAAGCTTAGTAAGCATTTCCCTGTATCCGTCTACCTATTTATATTCAAGATAGTTAATATTTTTTTAAAAACCTTACTCTAAAATTTCTATGAAGCGAACTATAACAGTGTAAGGAAATCAAAAGTGTTGAATTTACTATTCAAAACATGGGAAGAGAGATTAAGTGTAAAAACAATTAGTTCCAAAAGCACCGATAGATGGTGCTGTGCAAGAAAAAGATATGATTAAAAGACTCTAAATACAAATTTTATCAGAACGTATCAAACATTCATTCACAAGGTAATTATCAATGCTAGGGAAACTGCTTCATTTGGTTGACTTCTTCCAGATGTAAAATGTGCCTCTTGTAGACAGCTTGCTTAACTGTGGATCGGGATTGGTTGATTGGGATACTTCTCACTTGCAGAGTGATACTATGCTTCAAATCTACTAAAATTAGCACATGCCCTTGATAAATATGAATTCTTAAGCATCTCCAAAGTCCTAAATCACATATTAAGGTTCGTAGAACGACAGGGTTAGATTTCCAAAAATGCGTGACAAATTGTTCTATCATTAGTAAAATGTTACCGAAGAACCTGCTCTACAAAAAGTTCAATTTGTGGAGGCGGTGTATCTTGCAGAAAGGCAATTGAAGAAGACATTCCTGCGGTTGCAGTTGGCGGACTACAAAAAATTTCGAGCATATTTTGATACCTCCATTAGTCATTTGTGTAAATTCTCAAATTGACGAAATTCTCGAAGTGCAGCTCTTTCACTTCCCTTGTTAATAAAACAACTTCACAATCAAAGCGCGAAGGCATTGCTTATAAGAATGACATTTACACAATTTTATCATTTTTTGTTCCTAAAACAGTAGCAGCGAATCAAGAGTTTAAGTAAATGTCTGTGCTTTCGTTGATAAATTGTGATTACAATGATAATGTTAGTGCTTTTTTTTCACATTTTCTCCTCTTTTTTTGTATCAGCAATAGAAATTTGAAAGAAGAAAAATTCCATAACACAAGGAGTTTTGTTGAATTTCGTCCTTATTCGTGTCTTTTTAGCATATTTTCTGTTGTATAGAGATATTTTTCCTAATCTATTTCCCCATGTCTAGAAGAGTATGTACAACAATGTAATCTTGATGAGCTTGTATATATATATATATATATATATATATATATATATATATATATATCAGTAAATCCTATTCTCACTCATTACTCTGTATGTAGTTCATTGTAAGCTATAATAATTAAAGACCTTCAAATTACAGATCCAACGGGGCTGTCCTATCCCGAAGAAATACTATATCAGCAAGAGGGTCAAAAAGCTGTCCCTTGATCCTGACGTCGAGAAAATCACAGTGGCGCCCTTTTCTAAAGAAGAAATCACTTTCGATGTGAAAGAGGAGAATTCTTTTCTGGAATGGGAATTCGAAACAAAGCAGAGAGACATCAATTTCTCCTTATTTTTCGCTGACGATTCCTCAGAAGATTTCGAACCTGCAGAAATCATTCCTCTGCAAAAAATAGACACTTCTTATGCAACCGAGAAAGGAAACCTCAAGTGTGAAAAAGTAGGCAAATGTAAGTGTTCATCTCTTTTGTCTTTCAAAAAGAGTTTTAAATTGACTTAATTTTTTTTCTATATTCAGGAGCTTCATGGAAATTTCTTAGAAATAATATGAGTAATATGTAACAATTAATATAGAATGCAAGTTTATAGCACTAAACGCAAAGTGATTCTTATTGAAATACTTCTTGAAAATAATCTGTTGATCTACTCTACTCTCGCAGTTATGTGTATGAATGCTTTAAATATGCTGATTTAACGCTTATGAACCTTCATATATGCAGCTACTGTCTATAACTTGTTAACTTTTATGCACCTTAAACGTAAAGAAAATAAATAGGTCTATTTCTCACATTCCGAATTTTGCATTGATATGTCGAAGATTAAGTGAAACAGGTTCTTTCAAGGAATAGCCTTGAATCTTAGACAAATTAGAGATAATTTTGAAATAAGGCGTGATAAGAGGTTTGTATAAGATACAAAATATAATCCTCTGTTTCTTTTTTTCAAAACCACTATTTGCGGTATCTTTACAGTGCATAGATTTTTCCCATATCTCGTAATATATTGTTACAAGTAATCGAACGCCGTGGAAGTTCTAGGAATGAGATGACGTTGGTGACGGCTGTCGAAGAGCTTGGCACCAGCCGAGTTGGTTTGGCGAAAGGAGTCTGGTGGCCACTGGATCTCTCGTGGTGTTTTCCGAGTCTTCGCGCTCTCTCCAGCTCGGCTATATAAGGGACGGTTGCCACAATCTGGCAGTATTCCTCCCAAAAGAGTAGCGACTGGTTATACCGTGCAGATTACTATTCTCGCTTGTTATTAGTAGGTTACGTTTGCTGTTAACGTTGTATTATTGAGCTCGCTGTGATTTACTGTTTGTTGTGCTATGCGATAGCTGTTTTGCAGTCTGCGTTTATTGTGCGTAAGGCTTGCATTTACGCTGTTAGTGACTATTGACTGCTGGACTGTGTTTATCTGAAGTTTTACCTTATCAAGTCGTCCTGTAAATAGCTGTAAATAAATCTGTCTGTGTTGTCCTCAAGTAAAGTCTATTCAATCCGAACCCGCTACTCTAAAAACGTAACAATATATATGGTGTGTGTTTGTGTGTCTAACGAATAATTATAATTTATGAAGCTTCTGGCGATAAATGGTGACCCATAGAGTACAATACTAGAAAACCAAATTACTGGGACTATTCTTCTCAATCAAATTTTTTCATTGCTATATAAAAAAATCACGTGAAAGGAGTTCCTTGGATAAACTGCCTCGAGTCTTCAGACAAATTACAATTTCTTTTGAAATTAGAGGAATAATACTTCATTTTGCTGAAAACAATCTATTTATACTTTCTGAGAACAATAATTATGTTTTGCATTCTTTTGAAATCACTATAATCCCTAAATTGTGCTAACTAATCTCACTTTATAATTATGATAAAAGCACTGTAATCTTTTGCGCAATAGATGATTGTTTTTGCTAAGTAGTTACCCCCGAGAAGCAAATATAAGAAATTCTTTAACAATCTTTCGTTTTATTCATCAAGAAGTATGCATCAAGCAGAAAAAATTGCTACCTTTCACTATATTCCCGAATTATGAAACACTTTCACCTTAGTTGTTGAATGGAGAGTTTCATTTTACCGATACCCTTACAATATGATTTAACTAGTAATTATTAAGTTATCAATCATGAATTGCTATGTAATCCTGATTGTTATTGAAAAAAAGTGTCTACATCAGTCATAACACGTTTTCGTTACATACACATAACTTAACGCCATCCTGTGCCCCCGAAGCCTATAATGTTAAGTTATCTAACCAGTTGGATGAGAAAAATGAGGGAGAAATCGGTGTCAAATCTTACACGAATCTGTTCATTTTTTTTTTTTTTTTTTTTTTTTTTTAAATAACTGGATAGAAGGGACAGGAATACTAAAACAAATTGTGATTATGGGTTTAGCTAACAGGGGAATTAGATTACCAACTGAAATGGGGAGAAAAATTCGGCAAATTAAATAGTGAAGATATGTATGGCTAATAAACAATCGCTATAGAGTCAGAAATACGTAGCGTCCATCTGGGTTCTGGAGTCTTGATTTCCATCATGAGATCTGCACTTTTGAGAGACTTTTAAAGTTATAATTTTGGTTGATTATCACAAGGGGAATTCTATACTCAACTACTGTAGGTCTTGAAGAGGTCCTGGAATTTATGAATATGATTTACTATGGAGCGGATTTTGCCGCGTGAAAGGGTATTTGATGCAACTCTCCTGTACCATTCTTCTTCCAGACTTCTTTCTGGCTTTCTCATGTGGCAAAAGAGAGTGAGTAAGCATTCTTTGGCACAGTGAATTGGAGATCCTATTACCCCACAGCTACAGAAAGGAGAGTTACATATACATTTGCTTAAAGCAATTCAGTAAGTAAGCAAACAAATCAATAGACTTGAAAAATAAAATAAAATTGAATTTTTCCTGCCCAAAATCTGTTGGGGGAAGAAAGTCCAGATAATCCTTAAAGATCAATCCCTAGTCAGTGGTAGAATCCATCGCTTTGATAGAATTCTCGATGTATAATGACAAGAATCATCAAATTGTCAAAAGAATTAGTGGATGTTTTTATTAACTCTCTATTAAATTTCAACAGAGCCTATAACATTATCCACGAAATGATAAAAGCCAACAAAAGAAAAATCACTATTTTATAAAATAAAGGAAAGATAATCAAGAATGAATAATATTTATTTTACACATTTATTTTTCTTTGTGGCAATGGTTTCACTTGGTTAACTACGAGAGATAAAGACGAAATAAAAAAAAAACTGAAAATAAAGATTCATTAGATACGAGAGATAAATAAGAAAGTTTCAGTATATGATGATTAAAAAAATAGGAATAATTTTCATGATTCTTAATTTCTTGATTTGGTTCCTTGCCTTATAATTAAAAAAATAAAACATCAAAATTTTATTAAAAATATACTTTGCTGATTCTTGTTTTAATTTAGAGAGAAATATTAGCATTGAAATTTTAAATTACTTGAAACTAATAATAGATTGTCAAAGAAAAGAATCGGGCTGTCAAATGTAGGAATATTTTTAGCATTTTTTTTGAGTCGGTAGATATTGCAAGAGATCCAAATAAAATTTGGAAGAAATAAGTTTATTTACTTTGATGATGCATTGATTTCTTCTGCAAGAATTAGAAATAACATAATCTGAAATAATATAATCTAAAACAACATGGAATATTAAATAAAGAAAAAATTCAGACTTTCAGGCGTATTTAATCAAAGTTACGACTATTGTGATTTTCATTTTATACTCTAAATGCGATGGATCTGAGTAGACCTTACACATTCACAAGCCCCTTTTATTTATTAGCTTAAATTTGGAAATTATAACGGATTGCTTACGTCACATAATGTATTATTATTCACTCTTCTTCCTTAAGGTTGTTCAGATAATATTTGTAGCTTTTAATTAACATAATATGTTTGGCGCAAACTCCATAAGCCAGATATTATCTACGATACCGAAGTCGACTTTTGTATTATAGTCATATTACTCGGCTACTGGCCTTAGTGGCGCAGGCTCGTATCGCGACCTTCAATCGGTACATTGGCGCCCTTAACAAAGCAGCCTTCCGCAACAGTCGTGGCGCCATCTACCAACAGCAAAAACAAACAAAGTCGGTAAATTCACTTTACGCAAGCAGAGCCACCAACCCCATTTCACGCAAACAAAGGAAAGTCTTCAGACACACTTGACGCAAGTAAACAAAGCAAATTCGTCAGACTCACTTGACGCAAGCAAGCAGCAACTCGCCATAACGCTTGGAGCTATAAAATCGTTCTTCAATCCGCCGACTCACTGGTGGGGAAGTACTGTAGCTCTAGCTTCCTAAGCCAGATAACATCTGCGATACCGAAGTCTATTTTTGTATTATGGCCATGTTACTCGGCTACTGGACCTAGCGTCGCAGGTTCATATCACGACCTTCAATCGGTACATACGTATTATTGAAAAAATATAAAATTGTGCGTTCAATCATTTGAAATTTAAACTATCATATTTTAATGCAGTTTTGTATTAATATACATTTGATAGAAATTAAAATTATTCTGCATTTATAAAATCATCATCGTAAAGTCATCTACGTATAAAAATGAATTTTTGCTTGTTTGTTCGTATTTTATGTGCTGGCCAACTATTCATCGGAATGCGATTAAATTTTGTCAAGTTATTGCTTTCACATAAGTGAAGACTATAGACATAGTACAAGTATTATAATGTATGCATAAGAATAAATGTTTTTTCGAATTTATATGTTATCGAAATATTTATTCGATGGCGATGAAAGTTTCCCAACATTATTACTTTCGACCAGGAAAATAGCTATTTCTCACAAGGCCATTTTTATAATGGATGCCCACGAGTCGAACAATAAATTTATTTGTTTTTTATGAAAACGGAAAACAAATATATCCTAAAGACACATTGAAATAAACTATCAAACTCAAGTTTTTCACGTTTCATTCATTTTAAAGCATTTTTCGACCATTAGAGCTTGAGTTTGATTATTTATTTCAATAATACAACAGAAGCAGTAAAACTAGCCATCTTAATTTGTTTGCATTGCAATTTCACTTATAAAACACGATCACATGAAGTTATCGTATCGTTGAAGATAAAAGCTCTATTGATTAACAGTTCAATAAGTTGATACTTTTATCTACATGATCACTGAATTTTGTTACATTTTTTAAGTATTTTATGCTACAAAATATATTTTAAATTCCACAAATTAACATTTTGTTATTATTTGATCTATAATATCAGTATTAACTGCTTTTAAGTAAAATCCTTTTTTTTTTCCAGATACCATCCTTTTCGATAACTCCTTCAGCTGGATCCATTCGAAGGAAATATACTATAAAGCTGAAATACGACTTCCGACGAGTGATGATATTTTTGAGGAGATATGATGTAGATATCTGTCATCGTCAGAAAAAAATTCTTCGGAAGTATCGAGCGAGATTACAAGTTGAATATGATAAACACTTTCATAATCCACTTATTTCTTTTTTTTTTTGTTATATGCATTTATATATAGGTTTTGTTTTCAAATAAAAACGTGTTGTGTTTCATAAATTTGTGTGTTCTGTATTGAAGTTTAAGAATTATTTCATCATAAATAGATCCCCAGGATTTTTTTTCTGCTATGAGGAACATATATTAGGCATTTCATTTGGAAATGATAACTAATAATTGATTATTTAACTTAATCATATGTTTTTGGTGCTAGCTTCATAAGTCAGATAACATCTACGACACCGAAGTCGACTTTTGTATTATGGTCATGTTACTCGGCTACTGGCCCTAGCTTCGCAGGCACTCTTCATGACCTAAAATGGTACAATGGTGACCTTGGTAACGCAACCTTCTGCAACAGTCGTGGCGCCATCTGTCTTCAGCAAAGACAAACAAAGTCGTCATATTCACATCACTTCCCTCAACTTATATTTCCTTTTTGTTTCAACCTACCAAGATAATCGGGAAGGGATCATCCCTTGAGATTCAGTTAACACTCTGTTACCTTCTTGATTCTCATTAGTTCCAAAAATTCAAATGTACCTATTAGGAGAATATTGAACTAGAATCCTTCGTATATCTACCACCTAAATTGTGTTATTTTCGCATATCAACATGAACAATAGAGATATTTCCTCATAAAATTGTGCACCCTGAAGAATACCAATACTAACAATGGATTGTCAATAAGATTCTGTGTGGAGAGGCCCAAACAAATAACATTATGATTGGATGAAGACTCTTTGGTCCGATTGTAGTTTAACCTCTGCTTGGTGCGCTTTTCAAATATCGCCAATTCGCCAACTATGAAAATGCGCCATGTTTTTGGAGGTCTTGCGGTCAAGAAGAAAGATAACATAGGGTTGCCATAATAAAAATAATCGGGATTGCCAGCATTGGCATATTATCGACAAATTAGCGAAGAAGTGAGTTAAACTACACTTCACCCTTCTCCTTAAAATTTTTTGGAGCAGACTTTAAATCACTTTGAACACTGAAAGTATTTTATGGTAATTGGGTGCTTTCCGAGAAAACGAATAAAAGCAATCTGGCCCTGCGAGGTAGAATCAAGGATCAGAGAACCCTCTGGAAGAATACTCTAAACATCGTAGAAATTTTGGTGTGACAAGTCTTTTGGTTTTATTTTGGCTTTATATCTCAAGACAATTTCCATGCATGTAAGAGCTTCATCAGGTACAGACACGTTACTACCTCCCGCTTTATCCGGGATGTTCACAATCTTATTACCTTCGATATTAATAGAAAAAAGTATCCAAACTACAAGATGGAATCTAAATTATTAGTCAATATGGTATCGTGCCAAATTGCCATTCTGTTAGTTTTACCATTGGTTCGTTCGTTCTAGAAAATGACTCTTTTGGAACGGATCCTGGCTATCCCAGATAAAAACCAAAGGTTTCCCACATACATTCTGACATTTTTTATTGACGCCAAAATTCGATTATAATTTGCATGGGTGATACAAACACTCACCATAATACAAAATTGCAAGCTGACTAATGAGTAAACTATTATCATTACTGTTAAGATTCTAATCATCATTACTGTTAAGATTCTAATTTTTGATATATCTTCTCTTTTTATAAATAAGACAAATTTAAGGAAGGTATTATCTCCCTGAGACTTTCTTAGATATTCTTTAATAAGAAGACCACATCCCCCGCATACAATTTTGGATCTCCACCCACAGGCTGGGAATGCCCCGAGAGCACTAAATTTTATTTTCTCAAAATACAATTTTATGATCCGTAGTATTGTTTAAAAAAACCCTGTACTCTTGGGCTGATTCCGCTACAGTGAATAATCAATATTTATGAAAGGTCGATATTTTGCAAGAATCTAAAACTTTTAAAGCATCTAGTCAGCAAAATGGCAGAAGATCAATAAAATATTTTTTGTACGCTTGATTTTACGATTTATTGAAACTAACATTCTACATAAAACTACTATTGTATTTAAAAGCTCAAATACCAAATTTTGTTTATTTATTAGTTAAAATTCCCTAATTATGAACCCTAAATTATAGTAAAATTTTAACTTGTTTTGATTCATAAAACGGTATCCATTTTGTCTGAACATATTAAAAATTTGAAGTACAGTAGTCCTTTCTACTGTATTTCAAAATGTAAATGCAGTAATCGAAATATAAAATTCTGAGCACTCTTGATGTGCACAATTGTGCTCCAAAATGTTCGAGTGCTCTGAATTTTATTTTCACAAACGATAATTGTGTCTTTTCTGGTATAAAAAATAATCACTACTTATAGGCTATTTGCAAGGCATTTTCGGAAATTAGTTACAAAAGATAGATCTTTGACAAGAATCTAAAGTGGTTGATTGACGTACAGTTAAAAAAATTAATTAGATGTTTTCAACGTTTTTTCCCGCTGATTAAAACTAAAATTAGATATTAAGTTACTTCTCTAGTCAAAAGAGTATCTATAAAATTTCATTTTTCTCATCAAAAACTGACCAATTAAAAGGCCTAAATTCTAATGAAATTTTATTTTGTTTCTATTCTTAGAATGGTATATATATCGTCTTAATATATTAAAGAATTTGAACTATGCTGGTCATATGTATTATATTGAGAAATTTTCATCTGTAGTATTCTGAAAATAAAATTCCGAGTACTCTTTATCTTCACAACCCTGTCGTATCTTTTATCCACAACTTTAATTCGTAGGAAGGAAGATTTACTAGTTTATTATGAAATATAACACAAATGTTTCCATTAATCGTAGGTTTTAATCGCATATGTTGTTGCTGTTGTTACTTATGTCACTTACCATGGACAAGCCCCACTGTTACATCAGCAGATTTTAAGCCGGATATATACGTCTCTTGTTTTACAAGTAGCGCCCTCTAGGGCCAAGAGTACGACTTAGCTACACATACGTCACAACCCTTTTTAGGGGGCGGACTACATTCATGCAAATTCATTTACACATCTCAGATCGTAATTTAGACCTGGAACAGAGAACGATAACCTCTAACCTGTACCCACAGTGATATTACTCTCGATATGGAGGTCTTTGCGACCACGAACATATTTAACGAGCTCTAATAGCCACACACTCGGGGAATCTTTTGGCCGACAAGCTTCGAACTCGTTACCCAAGGAATAGGAGTCCAAAGCTCTACAAACCAGGCCATCCCAGCCCAATCGTGTATAATAACATAAAACATTTCAGAGACAGTAATTCTTAATATTTATAAAAAAGAATAGGAAAACTAAGAGTGAAAGAAATTACAGATGAGATAAATGTTATTCGTCATATTTAAAGCATGAAAAAAATTCAGTCATCATTGCAGATCAAGCTTTAATAATTACTTGAGACATGAATTTTCTCATTTAGCCAGAGAAATTGAATCAACATGTTGTTGCAATTGTTATTTTTATTTTTAGACTTTTCTAAACAGCATTGGAATTTATTTTGGAAAAACAATACATTCTGGAAATCCTTTAGTTACGAAAAATACTTAAAATATTAATATCAAAATGTTAAATGTTATAATATTAAATATTGGGAAAATGTTATAAGAAAAAACTTAAACAGCCTTTTAACGAGTATTTACTTCATTTAGTTATTACGTAATTACTCTAATGTTAATAACTGTTGGAATTCAAGAAACAAAAAGGATGAATAGAATATTTTTAAAATATTCCCTTATTCTTTTTTGCATTAGTCAAATTAAAAGTAGTTTCAGGGACATATAGTCAAATGACATAATAATAACCTTTTTTAAAAAAATAGTTTGAACCAAAGTACTCATTTATATATGAGTGTTTAATGAGAACAATGTGAAAATACTGATGAGATTATTGTATTCAAGGACCAAATACGCAATAACCAGGGTTAATAATAAAAGTGTCGTAATTTTGACTCTAGTTTCGAGTTTAACATATTTCAGTGATAAATTTGCAAACTGCGTATCCAAGTGCAGTCACTTAAATATAAACAATTCGAAACCAAAGAATTTATCTTCATAAGTATCATGTGACTTGATAAAACATCAAAGTGAAACCCTAAAATTGTTCTAAAAACCAAATGATGGTTAATAAATGTATCTTATGTCTAGACAATTTCGTAATTAAAATCAATTTTTCCTGTTATATAGTTTAAGCCCTAATACCAATGAATTGCATTATAATGGTTTTGCAACGAACCTCTAAAACTATACCTGCGTTTATCTAAGAAGGAAATAAGCAAAGTAAGGAAATGTTCTTTCAAACAGAAGTAGCAGCAGTATCAAGATAAAAGTGAAATACAAAAGTCGTGTTCACGATTACGTCTGGTAAGCATTAATCTCTATTATTCTTGAAAAATTCGTTAACAAATGAAATTACTAATTCAACGAAAAAAATTTAAAATGTTTGCATGTTTATTTGGAAAGCGCGTGCAGGAAAATTAAGGAATAAAACCAGCATCTTAACATGCTTGGACGTTCAATGAAAATAACACTTCAAATCATACAAAAATATGAAAAAAAAGGTATCATACTCTAGGATCACCTAGTGTCCGTATTATTTAATTAATATGAGTACTTCTTATTATTCGTTTATAAAAGCTGAATTCAAAGAAAATATATTTAACTTAATTTGGAACTATACCTTTAAAAATATACAAACTGCATTTACATAAGGTTTCATCTATATATTTAAATTTTCATAAATATATTTATAATATGAATTTATTTATAATGTAAATTTAATTGTAATATAAATTTAGTTTTAAAATTTACTTAATCAAATTTTGTAATATAATTTTATTTTATATAAATTTATTTATAATGTAAAATTTAATACAATATAAATTTAGTTTTAAAATTTACATAATCACGTTTTTAATATAATTTTATTTTATATAAATTTATTTATAATATAAATTTTTTTAACCCTACATTTTCTAATTTTTAATGTTATTTTATTTTTAATATAAATTTATTAATAGTAAATATAAATTTATTTTTAAAATATATATTTTCAAATTTTTTAGTAGGAACCACTCCTTTTTTTCCCTTTTAATTGATTTTACATTATGAAAAATTCCTATTTATAACGTTTTGGAAAAACCATTGCAAATTTACCAACAATATCCCTGAAAAAATATTCAAGGATTGTTTATAAGTCTGCAAATAGATAACTAAATTAATACTCTCGTTCAAACTTTCATTTTAATCAGTTATTGCTGTAACATCTCTCAAACAATTCGATGTTCAAGGTTAGGAAGTAGGAAAAATGACTAAGAAAAATTCGAAATGCATGATATCATTTGAATATTTTATAAAAAATGAATAATTCAGTAAAGGTTAAATAGTAATCCTAAATCATATGATTTAAATAATCAAAGAAAAAACAGAAAATATTGATGGTTTGTATTTACGAAACAAATTATAACGAAAACGAAAGGCATTTAAAAAATTTCTTAATCATTCTTTTAAATTTGAGCAATAAATAGCACAATAATTTTTTTCATAAGTTTCCTTCAAACGATACAGTTAACAAATTTACTTTATTTTCAACAGAAAGATTATTAAACAAAAAAATTACACATTTTTTAATTGACTGCTTTTTCAAGAAAGCTATTTTGTCGAAGTCTGGTATAACTGCATTATTCAAACACAATGCATTGCTTTTAAATTTTGTTCAATAAAGTTTTATCCATTTGTTTTTTAACTAAAACATTACAAACATTTGCTTCCATGCTTTTTTCAATAATTAACGACTTCACAAATGGTGTGTACAGCTGTAATTGTGTTCCAATTATCCGAAACAAAATTTAGCCTAAAATGTTGACGAAATAGATTCTTTCTTATGTATCAAGTTACCCCTTATCTTTGCAATTATTACATAAATAAAATTAAAAAAATCTACGATTGTAAATTTCCAGTTATAATGTGAGATTATTATTATTTTTAAATCCTTATTTCTCTTAATTTAACCCTTTAAGGGTTACACACGTATTTCGACGTAGCCCCAAAGAGTGAAGGAAGCGCGTTGCACGCATTTTAACGTAGGGTAAGAAGCGGCGCCCTTTCGTTATGCACGAAAAACGACGTAGGGAGTAGACTGTTCAAGTAGCGTTTCCGACGCATTTCAACGTAGTTCTTCCCCCCTACAGGTTTCGACATTTTGATGAATTGAAGGGGAGTCAATACAATGGATATATTTTGACTGTTTAAGGATGTCACAGAATTGGAGAGTCTAAACAGTTCTTTAGGCTAGGATCATTTTGATGGTCACGGGGTAAGAGAGGAATGAGAGTTCGTTCAATAAAAGAGGAACAGAAAATTTCCACAAATCATGTGCCTCATAAAACTCTGTGTGGAGTGAGATTTAAATTGTATTTGTTTTCAATAGCATTGGTTCCAATAGCTTTGATATAGCTTATTTGATCGAAATTTCACTTTAAAGTTCCATTGAATTATTATTAAGAATGCAGCTTTATGCTCACTGGTGATTCAACATCTTATTGAATCATTAGGAACTCGGAAGGGACATATTTGAAAAATTGCTTTCGATATATAATTAATATATTAAATATATTTTGCAATCATAATAGAGCTATTTTTAAAATTAAAATGTATGCTTTTTACTCTATCTCTACTTCCAATTATTTTTCTTTGCTCAAAGTAAACAGATGTAATTGAATTTTGCGTTTTAAAATATCTAAATTTTGAAGATTATAATGAAGTATATTGTTATATTGTTTTCCTTCAGATTTATATTGTGTAAAAACATGGAATTGTGTTCAATTTCTTACTATGCGACTACTTTTAAAATTCTATAATGAATGGAACATAATAATCTTTTTCAAATTCATAAAAGAAAAACTAATAATATTTTTTTAATTATTTATTTTCGGAAGTTATTAGTATTAGTTTAATTACTATTGTTTAGCTATTTATTAACATTAGTTTAGCTTTTAATATTGAGTTATTAGTATTTGTGCCTTGATGTAGCTAAGAACAAGTCGCAAAGTATATTGAATTAAATGATTGAAAAATTTTAATTGATAACATCGTAAAAATTTTAACACCGTAAACTATCTTAACTTATTTGTTCAATAGTTTATAAAAGAAAATATATTTCTTTGATTAAATGGTAAATGTATAAAATCTAAATATATAAATATCAATTTCCAAATTTCTGTGTTTAATTTAGTTCTTTGAAGATACTTTTTTTTATATGCTAATGAGCATTCTTCATTAGAGACTGAAATCTGAGGGGATACATAGCTCTTGATGAACATTGTGCGAAATACAACACAATTTTTAATTACATTTTTTTAAAAACATTCTAACGCAAAAAAATGTATATAAATACTTAAATGTTGCGTGAACAATAAGTTATTTATGAATATCCAAAAGTGTAACATTCATAGTTATTCCTAGAAATCAAAACCGGTTATTTAAACTTATCAAATAAAGGATCATGCATTACTTTACTCAGATTTTGTAACTGATTCGAGCATTTCTTATGGAACAAAACAACATAAACTTCACGTGGGCAGAATCATCCTTAAAAAATTGTGGAATCCATATTGTAAAACAATTTTTATCAATATTTTGTTATTATTATTAAAAGCAATCGAAGTGTTAACAATCAACGTTAAGATCAATGATAATATTCACCTCTCTGCTTTCTATTATGCATATGTGGTCAAAAATCTATATAAATTCCCCTTTAATTGAAACCCTAGCGGAGAAATCTTAGTAAGAAAGTTTGAAGAAACTGCATGCATTTGCGATCGAACTCAATCCAGGTTACCATCGGTTCCAGTTGAAGTTGTTGCGGAATTGCATAACACGATTACTGCAGGTCCACTGCACACTGCAAGAAGTGTTGCTAGCAATTTGAATTTACCGAAAGCCGCAGTTCTCAGACTTTTTCGCTCTGTTCTGCTGATGTTTTCTTATCGGTTTCAGCGCGTCCAGATGTAGGCTGGAGATCTGCAACTGCTTGTGAACTTCGTATTTTTTTCAGCATCAGATATGTAGAAGATGACAGATGACCACTGATATCTATATGGACGGATGAGGCACACTCTTTAACTGGAAACGTTAACACCAAGAACTGTACTCGCTGGGCTGATAAAAATCCTCACGATGTGGCTCCAGTGCCTTTACGCAAAGCCAAAATGACTGTGCGGTGCGGTACAGCTAGAAACGTTTATATTAGGTCTGTGCTTCTTCTAAGAGGTCAATTGCAGAATGACGTTATTCCTGAATTGCAGCAACGAAATGTCATTAGTGACATAATATGCATACAAGATGAGGCTCGTCCACACGTCTTCCAATGTGTTTGACCAGTGCTGTAACATTCCAGCGCCATTTGTGGTTTTTGAATATGCTTATCAATTTGCGCAAGGAAAAGAGTGGGTATTGCCATTCCGAAATGTCGAAATTACCTCACTGTAACCCTAACTGGGAGCTCTGGGTTGCATAGAATCATCACAATCTTCAGCGTAAACCTTCAAACAACCATGTCTACAATTTTAATTTGATTTTGTTGACGGGATAGGGTTTCATACATAGATGAAGTTGTCTTTGACAATCCTATGTTATATATATAAATACATGGGAATCTAACCAAATATTCCAAAAAATGTTATATTCTTTAGATAGCGAGGATTTTAGTGGCGAGGTGTCTAGAGGTTTTTAATATTTACGGGCTCAGTTTGAAAACTAAAATTAAAATAATGTAAACGAAAATGAAGAGACTTCTTAGAAAAATAAAAGAATTAATTTAAAATTAAAGAGAAAAATTTACAAGGGAAGTATTTAGAGGGAAAGAGAAAATGGATTAGAACATGGAGACATGACATAAACAGAAAATTACATAGCATTATGTGACGGAAACTTCTTACCGCGTTGATAGCGAGTGCGAAACGTCTTTATTGAAAGGAGAAAAATACGACCCTGCTTGAATATTTATTGTTTCTTTGTTACAAAAGCTCGACAGATGGCGTTGATCTAGAATACTGTATTAATTAAAATTATTATCGTCTGGGAAAAGATCTAGCCTTTTACAATTCTCGCTTTGAATCACATGAGGATAAAACAAAATAGTGTCGTGGTATATCTTACACGCACGTGTGTGTGTGTGTGTGTGTGTGTGTGTGTGTGTGTGTGTGTGTGTGCGCGCGCGCGCGCCCGCGATGATTATGATTATGTTATTTTCATAAAGAGTTTTTGAAGAATTGCAGGACATCGCATAATTAAAACTCAAAATACTGTCTGTCCATAAGGAGATCTCTGGCCGACAGTCGTCTATGTTTACGGCGGTCGTTATAGAAACAGGTTGCTGCAGGAAGAGTCCATTTCGCAGAGGTAGAAATTCATTCAAGTTTCTTACGTTGGCGCGTTTAGCGCCTAATTGGCGGTGTTTATATATATTGCCTTTATTTTTTTGAAAGCAAATTCGAAAAATAATTCACTGGGCTGAAAATCATTTGCGTACTTGGAATTTTGAAAAAATATATTATTCCTGTTAGAATAATACAGAAATTCCTATCTGATTAGTACAGAAAGAACAGAGTAAATCAAATAGAAAAACTGAATAATTATTTATATGTCTAACGATTGCATAAGAAGAAAAAAAATAAGTAGAATCCAGCATGACAAAAAATTAATTTTCATTTTATTTGTTTTAAATTTATGTAACTTCTTAAGATCAAATTATCCGCAGCAAAAGGGAAGTAATCTGTCTGATTCAACATAAAAATAATAACATAATAATCTTAATTATTTCATAATTTTTATAACCGGTTGCTTTTATTCTGTTACAAGTAAAATATCCATTGTTAAATATGCTTAAAACCTCTCCAAAAAGTTTTTTTTAAATAAATAAATATATTTCTTTATTTTTGATATATATTTATTTTATTTTGATACATATATTTTTGATATATATGCTATTTTTCGAAACGCAAAATTAACAATTACATTTTATCAAATAAGATAAATAAAAGCTATAAGATAAATAAAATTTTCAAAGATTTTTTTTAACGAAACTTAAAAAAATAAGGATAATCCAAAGTATGTTAAGTTGAAACTTTTGATTATCGTCATATTGAATAACAGAAAACAAGAGCACATTAATGAAAAAATAGAAAATAACAAAAAGGAATCAAATAAATTTCGTAGCTTCAGGAAATAAACTAAATAAAACTCTATATCTTCTATAATTTATGATTAAACTAATTGAAATGAAACAAAAAAAGCAATTTTAAAATTCACTTTTTATTTATAAAACACATTAATTATTATTAAAAGAGTACGAAACTAGTAGAAATCGTGTGACAGTTGTGTACTTTTCAATTCAAAGAATTCTAAATCACTGTCACAAGATTCCGTTTCTTCTGAATCGGAATCCGATTCAGTACTTCCAATCTGAAATACTAGTTCATCCACTAGCTCTTCTAAAATCCCATCTTTTTCCCAATACGAATTTTCAGCAAGTTACAAGCGAAATTCTATAACATTTTGCACAATTTTACGTGCTTGTGATTTTAAAGTCTCTCCATTCTTAAATCGAAAGGGCATTTTAAAGGATCTCAAAATTCAAGAGACTAAAATTATTAAATAATGAAATGCAGTTAATATTAACCAAAGAAAATATTAATAAAATGTAAAAGAAGTAAGCTAAGCAAATATATAGATACGAGCAACTGCGGTAAAGCGAGAAGACGAATGAGCAAAAGTTTTTTTATCGCTTCATTTTTTTTCGCCAAGATAAAAAATAACTCGCCAGACTTCCGCCCGATTCCACCCATTCAAAATAGATCCTCCCTATTGACGCCTGTTTCTATGACGCCCGCCGTAAACATAGACGACTGTCGGTCAGAGATCTCCTTATGGACAGACAGTAGTTTAGACAATGCATAAAACCTAAATGGCAATATACATAAACATCTTTTAATCATATATATTTTTTACCTAATTTTGCCGGTATTACTTTTTTAAACTGGTTTGAACTCATTAATGATTTAAATTAGTTAAATCAAATAATGACTTAAAAATAGAATTGACCTCACATGAAATTTGCGATGGTAAATTTCCTTTTTCTTTTCCTTTTCTTTTTTCTTTATCTTAATAATCTTACTCTTAATCTTTTATCTTAAATAATACTTTTCTGATGTGTTTTAATCTAATTTTCTGTTATATATTATTTTTTTTGTAAATATGTAAAAGAAATTATACAAAGTACTTGAAAGCGTAACAAGCCATTTACTATTTTATATGTTCTTTATACTTAACTGACTAGTGAGTAAAAAAACTTGAATAACACTCACTTAGAAGAAAATATTTGACGTTGGGATCATCTGCATTTGAATATGACGCTCAATAAGCGTAAAAAATTAAATGAGTGGCATTTAATGTTTAGTTCATGTCGCAAAATTATAAGTGTTGTTGTAAAATAAGAAACACTAAGACTAATTTGGGGAAAGTTCATCAATATATATGTGTTAAACAATTCTTAATATTATTTCCCAATCTCTCTCTATATATTTATATAATGTTCAAATTTTTAATCGTTCATAAAAATCCTTTTTATTCATCCATTCGAGTTCAAATACATGTTTTTAAAACTTGTAGTACATGACACTTGATATTAATAGAGTTTTTTCAAATATTAATTCCTTGATTAAATTTAATTCAATTTTAATGGTTTAAATAGAATCTTAGTAGTTTGTAAAAATAATTGAGATCAACAGGTTGTGGCGCAGTGGGTAAAATGGATGAATTTCAGTAATGGTGAAAAAAGGCGAGTTCAATTCTTGGGAAATTCAATACTCTTTTTGATAAATGATTTATATTAATTGTATTTATTTATAAAAAGAATTGAAATAAAAAAATTTCTTTGATGACCCAGGTAGGAATTGACTTTTCAAAAAATTTATATTAACTTTTTATGCATATAAAGACTAAAAATTGGTGCTAATTTATGACTTTAACGTGTATCAACTTTTGAATAAAAACTGTGCACACCCAAAGATACTTTTCTAAACAATCGGTACCCTTTATTTCTTAGCAGGACAATTCCATTATTTGAATTATGCTATTAATGCGTACATCTTTTGTGATTCATATTATATTTTGATGCATTGAAATTATAAGTTATGTAATAAATTATGAAATACTGATTGACGCATTCTAGGAAAGCTTCTCAATGCCTTCTTCTGTTTTATGTCTACATATAAACACTCAAAAACAAAACATACTACAAGATTGTCACTGACCTACGACTTTTACCTTAAATTTTTAATTAGAGTTTTGGCAGTTTGTAACGAAAATTGAAATCAATAGGCAGTAAATTATTCGATAAAAATGGAAGGATTTCAGTATTTTTCCCGTGAAGGTGAAGGATGTGAGTTAAATACTTGAAATCAATCATTTTTTAAATTAATATTTATATTAATTTTAATTATTTATTGAAAAGTAACTAAAATAAAAAAAATGCTAATTTTGTTTGTTGACTTAAGTGGGAATTGACTTTTAAAAGATCGTTATATTACTTGTATATGCATATAATGACTTAAAATTGGTGTTCACCAATGATTTTAACATGCATTAAATTTTGGATAAAATTGCGCATGTAAAGAAATTCATTTCTAAACAACATATTTCATTTTTCTATTCTTGACAGGATAATTCAATTATTTTACTTATGGCATTAAGATATTTTTAAGTTTGGAGCTCAATTTTTAAAACGGAGCATAATTTTTTTTTATTGTACCAAACAACGAAAACAGATTTTAAAGAAAACTATTAGAAGAAAAAAATATACTCATTACCTTTAATTTTTGAAAAACAACTGCTCATCTAATGAAAAATTTAGCATAATTTTCTATGTCAGGAGAAGAAG
>JAOUZG010042725.1:2255852-2275149 GCA_026289955.1 Argiope argentata
ATATTAAATTTAAGAAGTTTGAACAGGGTCTATGCTTACAAAACAAACTTTGGTTTATTACTGTAGTGACTCTTAGCATTAACCAGTTGAGTTTTTAATATATGTACAGTACAGTTTGACATTAACACCACTTATTAAACTTCAGTTTTTTTAGTTATTGCATTTAAGAACTCCCAGCAGTCATTTTGTTTGAATTGTTTGATACTGCTACAAATTTATAAACAAACCACATCTACAAATTTTGTATAAAGACCGTATGCCAAATTTCATCCATCAAGCCTAAATCGTTTTAGAATTATTTTTGTCCCTGGCAGACAAACAGATAGTTTCAAAAATTTGTTTTTTGGACTCAAAGTCAAAAACCTGGTCGTTAAAATCTCGATTTGATATTTTTCGGCTATTACAGTATTTTCTCTATAGTTTATATAAGAGGAAATTTAAATGAATTAAAAGCGTATAGATGATATATCTAGTAATATTTTGAGTATATCATTTTTTTGGAAATGTAGATGGTTTGAGTGAAATGCAAATAAAATAGCAGGTGTATCTCTTCAAAATGCCAAACAAAATACTGATTACGAAAAAGCGATGCTGAAATTATCCAGATTATATTTTACATTTCTTTCATTGCAATATTTTTTAAGAAATTTGTAGAAATCTAATGAATTAAATATTATTCGTCTTAGAGCTCTTGTGTTCTAGTTAATATTAAAGCGCATAGATTGTCGGCAGACTAAGATTGTATTAATATTATCTAAAAATTATAATTTAATAATTTAAATTTGATATCAACACATCAAAGCGCATTTGTTCAGCTAGTTCCATATAAATATTTTCCCAGAGGGTTTTGTTTTAATATATTCATTAGATGTAAAATGAGATAGAATGTAAAAGAGGTTAGAAATATTAATTGAATTTTACATTGTTTCAGCTGTTTTCTAGATGTTAATCTTTTATTATCATGTCAGAACATGATATTGTTTTAGGATTGAGGCTTTGTGGTGCCAACAAAAGCCCATAGGTAAAAAATAAAAATTTTATTATCTGCACAAACATCTCAAAAAATCAGCTTCTGATAACATGTTACCATCACATTTACAAAAGCTCCGATTAAAAAAAAATAAGTAAATGACTACAGCAAATAAAAGCTAAAAAAATGTCATTTTGAGCAGGTGATTCTATGAAATGAAATAAATAGGAAACGTGATATTTTTTTAACAATCAATGAGAGACAAAGTCTTTTTTGGATCGTTTGCATTATTAAAGTGACTCATTCAATGAAAAAAATTTAAATTGAATAAAAATATAATTGCACTTTCACGAGCACGTGGATATTGGCCCTTCAATAAATGATGTTCTGACATTATACATTGAAATACGCAAGGCAGGTTTCTTTTTAATCTTTTATAATTTGCTTTGTTTTCATTCGGAATTTATAGCTTTTAATCATCTGCTTTTTATTTGGTATTTTCCAGTTGAGGCAAAGAACTATCGGTTATGTGACGCCAAAAATGTTGGAAGATGTTTCTCTGTTTTATCGGTTTGCTAAAGGTGATTACATTTCTGTTTTTATTTGTTTTTTTTTTATTTAAAAGATTTTATATTTTTCCAAATCTATAAAACTATTTCAGTTATGAGTTATAATAAATTAGATTAAACATTAAATTATATTAAAATAAACTATATATAATGGTTAATTTGTATTTTCTCTCTATTTTTAGCACGAGACTTTAATCTGGAGCAAGCGGAACATATGCTAAAAAAGGTAAGATATGTTTCATGTTTCTTAATAATAATGCATAAGATTCCGCATGCATATCATTATGGAGATGGTTATTTGAAAGTACACATCCTTCGATTAAAATAAGATATTTTGTTAATTATTTTCTTAAATGAATAAATTCTAAACAAATGAAGCATATTTTAGAGACGATGAGAACGTACCTATAATTTTCAATTAACTGAGATTAAAATCGTTTTGAGATAAAGAATATGTTATATTCTAAATCGGGATGATTCGTCAAAATCTCGAGTTCAAATTTTTTGATGATTATTGCATTCTCTTTAGATTTCTTGTAATTTTATTTTCTTAATTTAATAAATTATATCTCAGCGAGGAGATAATGCATCTACATTCTTCGATAAGCAGAAATTTAAATAATACATATTAAGATTGCCTCAGAATTTTGAGTTCAATTTTTTTATGGTTATTAAACTTTCTTTACACTAGAAAATAAAAAAAAGTGTAGAAAAAGGAAGCTAAAAAGATGTAGGTATGTAGTTTCAGATCCTCAATTAAAAGAGAAATTAAATGGTTTACTACCAGTTACTAAATTTTATCATTCCTAATTGCAGTCAATGAAAATTTTTGTTTGTAGCACTTTGACTTGCATCTATTCGTAAGTTATAAACCATACAGAATTCTTTCAAATCCAGTTTCAGCCCAGAAATTAAGTGTTAATTGTATTCAATTAACGGAATCTGTTTCATATTAGATTCATTAAGGACAGCCCATAAGACTCTCTTCATCGGCAATGGAATTTACCCTTCTAGCCTACCCTTCTAATAACCAAAATCAGTTCTAGTTATAGAAGTACTACCCATTGTGATATTTTAGGTGCTTATAGAAATTATTTTTTTGTATAGTAGGAGATAAATCTGATCTTCTATAGCATTGTAGGAATGTGAATGATCCAGTCACCATGAAAAATAAAAGGGTCACAGTAGATTACGCATAACATAATAGTTTCAATTCAGCTCGACATATGAGTTTTTCTTTCACGAAGGGATATTACCCATTATGGAAAATATAGTAGTAACTTTTGTCCATTTGTGTGCACTCCCTGGAAGAAAAAATGAAACTCTATAAAAGTATCTTCTCATTCCCATATTAAATGTTCCTGGTTGAAATATTAGTTTCTATATATGGAATCATTCATATATAGGGACTTCATATGCATAATTACTTATTCATCTGGCCAGTATCATTTGTTTGTATACATGGTGATTATTCGTTCATTGTATATATTCATATACTGAATGATTGTATTCGTTCACAGTATATTCATATACTGAATGTTTGTATTCGTTCATAGTATATTCATATACTGAATGTTTGTATTTGTTCATAGTATATTCATATACCGAATGTTTGTATTCGTTCATAGTATATTCATATACCAAATGTTTGTATTCGTTCAAAGTATATTCATATAGCGAATGTTTGTATTCGTTCAAAGTATATTTATATATTGAATGTTTGTATTCGTATACAAGGTTACATTCCAACTAAGTCTGAATGATAAATCTAGAATTATTAGCAAGTTTATGCAAGGTTCTAATTATATACAACATATACGTATTCGTAAACAGAGTTACATGTCTAACAAATGAGAATGAAAAATTCAAAATCCTGATTGCTCATAAAGATATGAATAATATATTCGTATTCATATCTTTAGTTTTTGTATATAGGCTGTCTTTACGCCTATTCAGAGTTACCTAGCCACAATTAAGAAGGATCAATTCAGAGTCATCAGTTCGCATTGAGGGTTCTATTTATACATAAAGAATTCATATATAAAGTTTCGTATTCCTATATAGAGTGTGCACATAGATATTTGTATTAAGAGTTACGTATCCATCGGGTTTGACTAATTATATTTGAATCATAGTTCATGCACAGGATAACTATAAATTCATCTTTCCGATCGGATGATGTGGTAATTTTAAAAACAAATTTTTTCACATTAGAAAGTATTATATTGTACGTCAAGCAAAAGGGAAAATTGTTTATAAAATGTAAAACAATGTACGCTGTATTAGCAATTGATACGCCAAAAAATATTATTATTATTATTAAGTATTTACAGCCGTTAAAATTTAAGAAAATTTTATGTATTTCAAAGACGTAGCCGGCAACAATGAAATTTCCTGTTGTAAAGTCCCTCTCACAATCAATAGATATATAACACGAACAAAACATTCATTAAAAGATAAAATTGATAGTATCGGTGGTCAGATAAGATCATTTCTCTCAGACCAATTGTATTCACATTTTTTGATCAACGAATCATTCATAATATGTTAGAATGCAAACTTTTAAAATAAAACTTCTCAACCAATAACATGAAGAAACTACTTTCGATATTGTTAGATACATTGCGCCATCTAGTGGAGGTAGTAAGTAGTAAGAGTGATTCCGATTAATAAATGTCCTTGTAAACTTATGCTGATAGGCTGAACTATTATTTGTTTCCTTCGCCACATAATATATCCAAACTTGAAATATCTAGGATATATGTGGCAATATTTACAAAGAAAAAAAGTGTTTACATACGATACAAAGGAAAGGTAATTTTATACAATATTATGATGGTGAAAGGAGTGCTTCGCATGGAGTACGAGTAGATGAATTCTACTGAAAATTTATTCAGGATTCTGGTCTGGGGAGATCGATTCCTCTTCTTGTAGGAATAGTACAAGATTTCTAATTTTGACTTCGGGCACCTTACTTCCCATTACGTTCATCCCCCAGATTTTTTGTAAATCGTGGTGAAGTTTTTGAGATGAAAAGATGTGGAGAGAGGACAGCTAATGGCATATTGAAGGAGATAGCCTACTTCACAGCAGCCACATAGATCATATCCGTTAATATTGAATCACTTGTAATACGAATGGAAAGGACTATATCTCGGTTTAAAGATAATTTCAAGATTTTCCAAGATAATGGGTTAAAAGAGACTTTGGAGATAATTTGATAGAAATTTCTGCCAGATGAATCATTGTCCCATTCTTCTTGCCATAGCTGTAGACTCAATTTAATTAGAATACTTTTAAGATGATTTCTGGGAGTTTGAAATTGAACGGACAACCTATAAAAAGATCTGTTTGGTTAAGGAATCTGCGGCCTCGCTTCCGTTGTGGTCTACGTGTGCTTTAACCCATCCTAACATAACTTATCCAAGTATTCTTCACATAAGAAGGTTGGCGGAGCAGATTGACCAGAATTAGCTGTACAATTGGATTAGTCCGAGAACTTTCAATGCTTGCAAAAATTGTGTAAATGCAGCATTCCTTAATACGTCATGGGCACACTTCCGATTCCATGAGAAGTCGAATTTGGTATCATATTTTCTTAAAACAATCTATTCATACAGAAGAAAATTTATTTTTAACATAATTTATGGGAATTTCAGTAATAAGAAATGCTGTAAACCCTTTTATTACACAGTTGGTGTGATCTCCCCTAAATTTTCTTGTATAATCTCTAATAAAGTTGTTATCTCAAAGGAAGTCTTGAAAAGCATTGGCGTTCATGAGCTACGAAATATTACCCTTTGGCGGGAATATAGCTTGTTTTCTGAATCAATCGCGATATCCAAGCCGATTATTTTGTTAAAAAAATCCCTGACTTGAGGTTAAAAGAATATGAAAATTAAATTTACCTTCCAGATCAGTTTTCCCAATTAATTTTAAAAAATGATACAGATCTATACTTGTAGTCATAAAGTCGCATACCAAATTTTAATATATTTAATGCTTTTGGGGGATGTCGGTGCTTTTTTAACGCTTGTACGGGCAGACATGTGATTAATGAAACACATGCTAATTCTGTGTAACAAATTTCATTTCTCTGGCTGTCTTCATTTTGCAGTTGTTCAAAAATATATTAAAACAGGTGAACTGACAGACTTCATCTGAGAAGATTTTGTTAAAAATTAACCAAATTGTATATATCTGAATCAAAGCGGGGATTTTTTGTCACCGATTAGACATATTGATAAGACTATAAGAGATATAATAAAATAGTATAAATATATCGGATTTTTAATGAGATTTTGTTATTGTTAGTGCAATTCTTTTTTTGAAATTTTATCCCACTCAATTAGTGAAAAATCAGATTGAATTTTTAAGTACTATTAATCACAAATCTGAGGATCTTAGGCAAAAAAAATAGCCAAAGATCACACACAGATTGAGTAATTAAGCTAAATTCAAGCGAAAGTTTAATATTTTATAACTACCATATGCCAATGTGATGCAAGGTCTTTACTAAAGAATGTGTGTGGAGGTTTAAGGTGATCACAGATGTTTATTTCTTTTATTGCCTTTCAATAGCAATAAAATACATTTTAATGAATTATCTATTGAATAGAAATTCTAAATAAAGTTCCTTTTTTTTTTCTTTTAGCATATAGCCTGGAGGAAAGCAATGCAAGTAGACACAATATTAACAGAATACGAGCCACCAGAGGTAAGAATTATGAATTCATTCAATTCTGTGAATTTCTATAATTGAAACTTGAATCCAATTTTCATTTTGATATTTATCGTTTTATTTGACTTTATTATTACCTTGAAACTGATCCATCTAACAAGATCTTGAAAACATTTTTGCATAATTTTTTATTCAATTCCATTTAGCAATTACATAGTACTTTCCTAAATTTTATATTGTGTAAATTGTACTCAAAAATAAATATATCAGACGAAACATCTATAAATATTTCTTCCACATAAAAATAGTTCTTAAACCCAATTATTCGAAAACGATAAGACATTTTAACAACAAATTTGATTTTAGAGTCAGTATTTCCTCCTGTTAAGACCTCCTACCTTAGGTTTAATGAGAATATTAAGTATAGTAGAAGATTTAATTTTTTTAAAATTTAATAAATTCTTGATGCATTATTAAAAAAAGGATAAAAATATAAAAAGATAATCTAAGATCTAATTTCAAGTTATCATAGGAGAAAATTATTACTTTTAAATCAATATTTATCTGAATTAATTAAAGCCATTAAGTAGTTTAAAGTAGTTTAAAAAATCAATACTCTTAAAAGCACGTCAACCTTTTAAAAACGCATCTACTTTCAAAGAAAAATACTTAATAATCATTCAATACTAGTAAAAGCAGATAAAAAACAAATCTTAAAGAAAAAGAAAAAAAAGTATTGGGAAAAATTTAATCTATTTTTTTTACCGTGTAAATTTCGGAGATATAAATATCTCCTAACCAAATCATGATCTCACATGATAATACAAAAAAAAATTATGTATTGGCTTTAATCTCGAATTTCTAAAACTCACTATTTATTATTTCTATATATCCTGTAATTTTGATGCTATTTGAAGTCATCCAACATAATTTTATTTACCCTGTAAATTATAGGTGGTACAACTGTTGTACCCAGAGTTCTTTTTTTTTAATCTTTCCTTACGGGCCATTACAACTGTAATGCCAAATGTAAAAATGTATGCTAAATGGTAATCAATCGCTTTGAAAGTGAGAACGATACTCCTTGTTTCTGATAACGAAATACAATACTATTCAATATTTTTAATTTAATTAAAGTTAATAAATATGTTATATGCTTTAGAAACGAAAAAATAAAATTTAAACCGCTTGATATTAAGTTGCAAAACATGTTAGAGAGTATTTTTTATTCACCACAGTTTATGGCATTATTTCATTCAAATATTTAAAAGCTAAGTTTAGGTTATTTTTATAGTGGTGGGGGGGAGTTGTTGTAAAAAAAGGTTTAAATTGGAACTAAAATTATTTCCTGAAGTTAATGTTCCGATCAAGAAGCCAATCGTAACTCTCAGAAAGCAGTTATATTCATTGTCCTTATTTGGAACTGAAAAACACTCAAGTAAAAAGATAATAATTAATTAGAAAAAGACACCAAACAATAGAAAAACTAAGGCTGTACGCTTTTGTTTCTTCAGGGACAAACGAATAAATAAATGCTACAGTTAATAAAATATCAAATTGAGTTCAGATTTTATATGCTATTATAAACTTAAAAATCAAAACCTATTTTGCATTATTGAGCTTAAAGAAATTAGTGATGTAATTTGAAGAATCATTTTCTTTAATTGAACCAATGAAACAAATTTATTAGGCTATGTTTTATTCTACTTTCAAGAGCCTTTATCCGAAAGTTTATTTCATTTTTGATGGCAAATAAACTACAAAAAAATTACTGCTTCTGCTTTGTTGTAATAAGTGCATTATCAGTTTTCATTAAAAACTTTTTGTATGATTTAAATGTGGCAGACTTTCTTCATTTCTGCTACTTTAAAAATACTTCTTTTAAAATAAGCAACAGAAAGCTAGCTAATGTTTTTAACGAAGCAAATATAATTGCGAAGGAAGCAAAACCTATAGAATGATAAGTATGTGGAATGCGCTAATCAGTCCATTTACTGAGAATTTTTTATTTTTTTTAATTTATATAATCTTATAACTAAAACCTGAATTTTAATCTAAAACTGAAATCTTGCCATAATAAATTTCAGCTACCATATTTCATCAGTGTTTTATACATAACAAAATATGTCGCATTCAATAATTTAAAATTCGAAAATAATTGGCAGAATCCAATGGTCGAAGTAATTCCTTTATGCACATTTTATTTTGCACAAACAACATCATGTCGAAACATGATGTTGTTTTGGGGACTGAGGTTTATGACGTCAACAATAATCTGTAGGCGAAAAATAAAAAAAAATTCATTGGTGAAAAATAAAAATTTTCTCTGCATGAGCAACTCCAAAAAGCAACTATTAATAAAGTAATGTCACCCCATTTACAAAAGATCTTATTTAAAAATTAAGTTAATGTCTACCGCAAATAAAACCTAGAAAAAGCACCTAGAAAAGCCAAAAGAAACCTAGCTCTGATTTTTAAAAAATAACTGCAGCCAATAAAACCTAGAAAAAACGACATTTTGAGCACGTGGTTATAAGAAATGAAATAAATAGGAAATGAGATATTTTTTAAAACAATAAATGCGGTACAAAGTTTTTTGGATCGTTTTCAATACTAAAGTGACTCGTTCAATGAAGCAATTAAAATAAATACAAATATAATTTAACTTGCACGAGCAGGTGGTGTTTGGCCGTTCAAGAATATATTATAATAACATTCTATATAATATATCTAGAATAGAATATACTGTAATATATCAAGAATAGAATAAACTGTAATATATCAATAATAGAATATTGAATTTTCATTTTAATCTTTGTTTTTACTTCGGTTTGTTTTCCCATGAGAATCTGATTTAAATAAATGATAAGACAATTTCCTCTTATTAAAACGATGCATTAAAAACAATGGAGATCAACAGTTTCTGATGTTTTTACATCTAAAACAATTATTGTAGAAGGATGGTATTCTGAAATTGCACACATTTATAATTTTTAATGCCCATTTAGCATTCCTTTTTAATTTTCAGTTTCTATTTTACACACATTTCTTATATTTAGTGCTCATTGAAGATTAAAGAAGTTATTTCAAATTCTGTTTGACTATTTTACAATCAGGGTAGTTATTTTTTTGTATATTTAGTATAAATTAGTTTTGCAAGGTCTAATATCCAAACAAATCAAGCGGTTTAAATGGAAAGGTTATACATGTAATAATTATTTCATTTTTCCTTATTAAAAATTTGAATTCTGATTATAATTAGATATTGCTTGATAATCTCGAACTCTCCTTTTAGTTTCAATTAAATGTTTTGGACGTCAATTTGAGTTTCATCTGGCTTACAAGAATGCTGCATTTCAGAGAGAAGGCAGTTGTCCTTCATTTCCAGCAGCCCTTTACACTTTTCGGACTTTTCGTTAATCTAACTCCATGATACTACATTTCCCAGGCTACAGCGATACTTTCGATATTGATATCTATTATATACAAATGATATGGCTTTCTTTTTGATGTTTCGAAAACTTTAATACTATTATCCATATTTAAAATAAGATCCAAATAAAGGAGAAAAAAATCGAAGACACCGAGCAGCTAATCAAAAATAAACTTTCAAAAATTATCCTGGCATTCTTAGAGATATCTTACCAGTTTTACCGTGAGAGAAAAATGAATATTTCAAAGAAAAAGATCCTCAATCAGCAATCATTCTCTTATCAATGCAATAGATGTTCATTTTCCTGAACCCCTCCAGATGCATGCCAAGCTTTCCTACCAAATGTAATTAAATCCCAATAAACCTACAATGTGAGCGTAAAAGACACTTTTTAATGAGTGAGCGCAAATGTGACTGAGCGCAAGTTTTACAATCATGAATTTTCTGGCGAATCTTAATCGCCTTATAAAACCCCTTCCCACCTGTGTCTTATCCCAACAGTGATTATAACTACAGCTGGAGATTTCATCCAGCTGTAGTTATAATCACTGTTTCTCTAGTGAGTTTTGAGAACCCTGTTTTGGCGATATTTTTTTAAGTAACATTCCTTAAATGTTTGGAATGAGTGTGTGCATAACTTCATTTGTGAGTAGTACTTGATTGAAAATGCTATTCTTTTCCCCGTTCCTTAATTTTTGAACATTGTAATTTCTTGATTTTTTATCAATAAAATTTTGTAACTTTATAATAATACGTGTTTATAGTTTTGTCTATCTATTCGAATGATAAATATTTGAATCAAGAATTCCTTGAAGTTTTATTTCTGATGGAATTGTGTAATAAAGGCAATGGACGACCAAGACAAATCGTTACATCTTTTGTTCCATTCTTCACAAATGATGCAAAAAATACTAAATTGAATATCTAACTGTTTTTCCCCCATTTAATATATTTTATATTGAAAGAAACAGCAACAGTGTTTTGTCTTCATTCTTACCTCCCCCTTCAAATTTTGTTTGAACCATATATTCATGCTATAAATATGTTTGAGTTTCCATTTTTAAGCAAGCTGTCGGTTTCATCGTTGTTTTTCATAATTTATGAAAACAGTTGCTTTAATTATTTAAAATTAATAATTCATTAAATGCTATAATTCTAATTTTAAAATATTGAAAAAGGTTCTTTAAATCTGATAAAAATAATAATGATTAATTTTTTATGCATTCAAACGTCAGAAGAGAAATATTAAAATCTTTATATTTTCATTTCACTGAAATGTTATTAGATACTAAAATTTTTCCAGAAATATTTGTACTAAAATAAAATAAAATAAAGTGGCTACTTAAAAATGGCAGGAATTCTAGATTTAGTTTTAAGCATTTCTGAAAGATAATCTAAACCATCTGCCATTAAAAATACTCTTAGTTAATAACGAATGCTGATCATTTAAAATACTAGCTTTATTTTTAAAAGTTTTTTAACATTTCTTTTATATTACTAATTTTTAATGTAATTGTATTGATTTAAAATCTTATGTATCGAATTCTAAGTAAACCATATCTAATCTTAATTTCGTTAAATAAACCGTTTTAAATCTGGTAATTGCATACTTATTAGTAAATTTTTATGCAGTAATTTTTAATAAATTTTTATTTTTATTTTTCGTTATAAATAAGTCATTATTTATCTATAAAATTGAGGTTACTTTTCAAAAATACTACACTTTTATGAGTAATTGAAATTCTCTGAAAAAAATCACAATAAATTGTAAGAATCAACAAAAGTATAGGAAAACATTACTACCAATTTATTTTTAAAAAACCGAATATGTTAGAAATAAAAATTATATTCCATTTTTATGAGTTCAATGTATTTAAAATATCCAAATCTACAAAATAGCAGACACTCCTTTGCTATTTTGTAGTTACATTTAATTTACAAAATAGCAAAGGTTTTTATCTATGTATTGTACAAAGAAATGAAAACATTTATTAAAAAAACGAAATGTAAGGATAACTCTGCATCATAAATAAATCATTACATTTTATCAAAATAAATGGTCAGAATGAAAATGGTTAGAAAATAAATGGAATGGTCATAGAAGGATAAAAAATACAAAAGATTAAAATTAATTCTGCTATGCATATTTCAATTTATCATGTCAGAACATAATTTATTGAATGGCCAAACACCACGTGCTCGTGCAAGTCGAATTATATTCTTATCCATTTCAATTGTTTCATTGACGTAGTCACTTTAGCATCAGAAAGGATCAAAAAAACTTTGTCTCGCATTTATTGTTAAAAAAAATCACATTTACTATTTATTTCATTTTATATAATCATGTGCTCAAATTGACATTTTTCTAGGTTTTATTGGCTGTAATTATTAAATTATTTTTTTTTAATCAGAGCTTATGTAAATGGAATGGCAACGCGTTATTACAAGCTGATTTCTTGAGTGCTCATGCAGATAATAAAATTTCCATTTTTCGCCTACGGATTTTTGTTGACTCCATAAAATCTCATTCTTAAAACAATATCATGTTCTGACATTTTTATAAAATTCATGATTGGTTCAGGTTTTATAAGAATTAAGTTTGCAGTTTCAGTTAGCCTTGAGAAATATATTTCATTACCAATATGATTGAGAAACTGACAAAAATTTATTGAAAGTTGTAAATAACTATCCTGCTGTTATCCTATTTGCAATTTATTCATCATAAAATTAAATACATTACTTTCTCCTAAATAATTAGTAAACTAATGCTTCTTGAAAAAATAAAACTGTAAAAAATAGTTAAGGGTCAGAAGCAGTTAAACCGCAAAAAAGCATCCTGGTTAAAACGGAGAGGACAGACAAATGACCAATTACTACTACGTGTGGTCAAAATATAAGACTTTATTTTTAACAGCCCCTTTTAACCCCTTAACCGGTTTATTTTCCTTACTATCTAATAGGATGGCACCTTCTATTTTGGGAATATTTTCTTATTTTGATTCAAATGGAAATCCATGGAATATTTGACTTATCTACGTATTCGAAGTCATTTTGCTATTGAATTATAATTGTTATGAAGGATTTATTTTCTGTTTACAGCTATCAAAATTCGATAAATCGATGCACGTACGGCGTACGGTTAAGGGGTTAAAAGAAGGAGAAAAATATCTTCAATTCTTCCTTACTGAATGCCCTCATTAAAAGTAATTTCTCCCAGTTTGGGTTCAGGCAGACTAACGATTAAAAAAAGTAGTATATCTATTTTAGAGTGACCCATATCAAGGTACAATAAAAGGTGTCTCAAAATTTACTCAAGATTTTAACTTTACCTGGCCGACACTTTCCAATCCCCAAAAATTTAAATCTTACGTTACTTTTAGAATACTCTTTAACTATAAACTACAAATTTATTTAACTTGACGAATTTTCCTCTTTTCTTAGGTCCTCGTAAAATATACTCCTACAAATATTTTGTGTTTCGCTAAGGACGATAGTATTGTTCGGATGATAGACTGCGGAGGGGCTGACGTAAAAGGTGTGCATGCCGTTTCCAGAAATTTTAATTTTACTTCAATTAAAGCGAATCAAGAATCATTTTTATTTCAAATCGCTGAAGCATTTTATGTGCATTTTAATCAGATTAATAATTGATTCAATTTCTTTCATTACAATTTCTTTAATTTTTATCTATTACTTTTGATGACTTTAAAATGAAACCAAATAATGAAATTATATATTTGCTACATTTTTCATTCAAAGAAAATTTCACGAAATGAATGTTCTTCACAAGAAAACATATTCATTTTTTAGTTACTCCTCCACTTTGGCACTTATTTTTATTATAGTTTATCTTTGATGGCCAGTTAATCCTTCTATATTTCAAATAAGTGACAAAACAAAAAAACTTTTCCAGTTATAATTACTAAACAGATTTTACAATTTTTGTTTGATATGTAATTTAATTACCCTTTTTTTCTGCACATCAATTTTTGACAGAAATTGTACAAAAAATACCGGGATTCGAACTCAACAACAGAACTGTTGTCAACAAATTCCATCGCTAAATAATTTCGCCATTTTGCAAGAATAGTTATAATAAAGCTAGCTATATAGCTTTATAACTATATAGCTAACTTTATAGCTTTATAGCTAACTTTATAGAAATATGTGTCTATAGAAAGCTTTATAGCTATTTAGAAATATGTGTCTATAGCAAACTTTATAGCTATTAAGAAATATGTGTCTATAGCTAGCTTTATAGCTATTTAGAAATATGTGTCTATAGCTAGCTTTATAACTATTTAGAAATATGTGTCTATAGAAAGTTTTATAGCTATTTAGAAATATGTGTCTGTAGAAAACTTTATAGCTATTTAGAAATATGTCTTTGATGTGTATTCAATATTAAAAACAGTTCTTCCAGTTACTTTGGGAATTTTTAATTAATGAAAATTAATCGACACAGTGATAATGGTGCTAATAAGTCCCAAATGATGGAGAGTGTTTATATAGTATTAGTTTGAAATCCAAGGATTACAAAATTTGTAACATAAGGTGGAGTTATAAATAACCCTGCCTCTTTAGTCACCTTTCATATCAGATTTATAAATTCTAATTTCTGTTCTGCATTATGCAAGATTATGACCATTGGCTGACAAAAATTTCATGTTATGAAATTGCTTATAGTAACAAGTGTATATAGAAACAAGTTAGGAAAACCACCAGTACCACTCATGTACAATTATAAATTTTAGGTAATTAGTTGGATTCTAATATATTTTGGAGCTCCATCAATCAGTTATGTGAGTTATTTAACTAATTACAGCAGCAAACCGTTTAATTAAACAATCTGAAGCGTTGGTAAACGAGTTTGTTTATATTTAACTATAACTACTCAACGATAAGAAAAACAGCGTTTTCGGTCCTACTCAAATTAGCTTTGTGTAAAAAAAACCATACAGTTTTTCTTTTCTTGGAAAAAAAACTGAACACAGTAAAATGTAAGATTAATGCACATCTGTTATTCAGAAATATTAAAGGAAATAGACTAAAATCTAATTATAGCCCGTACAAAATATCTTAAACCGAGTCTGTTCAAGCTAATCCGCAGAAGCGGCTCAAATGTTGGAAATATAGTTTATAAAGAAATACGAGTGAAATGTTAACTTTTTGAAACAATGTACTTATATATATTTTATTATATTATATACTTCTATATTATTTTAGGGCTATGGAATGTATCAAACTTAACAGAATTTCAGAAGTACGTTATTTATATTCTTGAAAAGGATAGAGTTCGAGTTTTGAAGACAGGCAGAAAAGTAATTTGTTCTTATATACATTTTTTTCATATCTTTTCCCAACTATTGTCATATCCTGTAAACATCCATAGCCTTCTTTTTAAAGAATTTAAAATTGCTTTCAATATTTCTTGATATTCGGGCTTTTAAAGCGACCAGCGATCTTTAAAATGACTTCTTGCAATTTTCACTTTAGCAACTTGAAATTTTACAGGCATTAAGAGTAACACTATAGGAGATGACACTCAAAATTTTAAAACATTTTATTGATTTAGTTATGAGTTAGGGAGGTTAATATAATATTCAATAGTGATAAATAATGTGAAGGAAAAATGCTCCAGGGGCTCTAAATTTGTTCTAAAGTTTATTATTAATTTCTCTAATCCTTTTAAAATAAAAGGTGGGATTAATCTTGAAGTTTGAGTGCGAAATATCAAAATTTACCCACATAATAACTTAAAACTACTGATTTTTTTTAAGTTTAAGTAGTTTTGAGTTATTACATTTATTATTAATTTTGATATTTCGTATTCAAACTTAAAGTTTAAACCAAACTTTTGTTCCAAAAGGGTTAGAATAAATAATAATAAAAATTGGAATTCCTCCTAACAAATTTGGAACGCCTGGAGCATTTTTCCTTGACGTTATTTACCACTAATATTATATTATATTAGCCCTCCTAACTCATAAACAAATTAATATAATGCTTTAAAATTTTGAGTGTCATCTCATAAATTGTTACTCATAATGCGTGTAAAAAATTTCAAATTGTTAAGGTGAAAATTGCAAGAAGTCATTTTATAGGTCCCTGATCGCCTTAGGTGTCGATGGTGATAAAAAAAGAAATTTTATAAATATATTTGTGAAATATCAATTTTTTTTGCTACGGTATGGTAGTAAAGGTATAGTAAGATAAAACTAGCGCAATATGCAAACAGGCGATTAGTGTCGATTGACAATAAAAATTCACAGGTGTCTTTTTAATTTGAGGATTCTTTATAAATTGGAATTTGTAAAAATCTCTCTTCTCAAGCTAGAGAACATTAAATTTGTCCTATTGTCTTTTATTTTTATGCACACTGTTGTCTGAGAGTATGTTTAAGTTTGGGCCAATACCTTTTAGCCCATTAAGTCAATCTGCGGACATACTAATTCTGAAGGGGTTCATTATAATCTTGGGTAGCAATTCACTAATAAAATATTTTCTCGTGCCAGAGTGAATTATGCTAATAGATTAATTTTTTTTATACCATACAATATATATTCAAGGAAAGTATGCTTGATTCATTTTAAGAAAATTAATTACAAATAGAAAAAAAGGTAAAGATGAAAATTATTTTCTTAAAAGTAGGAATGAACTTTAATATGATGTTCTTTTCTTACTACTAATAAAACATCAAACTTCCATTTAATTTTTGATTAGTTTTAAAATTTGAATACCCACGCTCCTAGATGCATATTCCCAAACTTTCTAAATATATATATGTGTCAAATTTAGATGTCATGGGTCAAATAATCTGGAATTTAGTCTTGGTATCAGCACATATATAAATGCCTACTGTGACGACTTCAGATAAGGGACGGTTAGAAAGCTCGAATGAGCTATGTTTCACATGGGAAAAAAAACCTTGATAACTTATGAATTTGCCGATAGTAGAAAAATGTGTTGATAGCAAAAGAGTTTAGACACTTGGTACGCCTGACAAATTACAGCTGTCGAGCTACTGTGACAACTTCAGGTAAGGGGCGGTTAGAAAGCTCTAATGAACTTAGTTTCCGATAGAAAAAAACATTGATAACTGAAGAATTTACTGATGGCGGAACAATGTGTTGATAGCAAAAGAATTTAGACTTCTGGTACGCATGGCCAATTACAGCTGTTTAGATAGGTGCAAATGTGTCTCAAAAGAAATGGACATGTGCTTGGAAAAACATCAGGGAAAGGAAAAAGGTGTGTCCTTTCCAATAGATCAGATACGCCCGACGTTCGAAACGACAAAGCGGGTCCGTCGGCAAATAACCCTTCTTTTCATCTAAAGGGTCGCATTGACGAGGGAGAATTCAGCCATTTGCGGGTTGCTAATCGATGCTTTCTCCTCTCATTTGATTGGGAAGGTTTCTTAGGTCAGATGAACCAATAAGAATTGGGAAATAGGCTGATTGGCCATTTGTCGTTGGAGACCGGCCTATGATGCCCAAATTAAAAGAAGACAGAGAGAGAACAATGAAAGATAAGCCAACTGACGACTAAGCGAGCGTCAGTTATTGGAGCAGCGGGAATTCAGCTTGGAATTATGTGTGCAATTCTCCAGAGAGAATTTTGAAGTGTACTTAGGCAATCCCCGTGAAGTTCATCTGAACTTCGTGAATCAAATTCGCACCGCCATGCTCCCCGTCGAAAGTGTGAAAGCCCATCTGATCTTTGGGAGAACTTCAATAGTTAGACAGCTTTGGCTTCTGGGCTGATCTTCCAGCGAGTTGTATGAAACTCTTCAATTTATGTTTTCGTCAATCACAGCAGGTTAATCAAAGAGTGGATAAACCTCGAACCTTGGGCTGAATCTTGAGGGAGTTTTACGAACTCCGTTTTAACTCTTCACCTGAAGGAGAGTTGTTTTGCTTATCTGAAAACACAGAACCCTTCTCTAGTGGAACTCTAATCTGATTTCTACTTATGTACTTGTAACCTAATTAATCAAGAAAGGTGTAACTATGTGTAATATATCTGTAGTATAGCTGGAAATAAATTCTGGTTTTAATTACTTAAAGAACTGAGTTTTCTTTTCGGGCGCAACCAACCAGGAGCCCTGGACCAAGATGTTAGAATACACATTTATTATAGATGTTTTTTTGCTAATATAATGCTCTTTGCAAAAAGAAATAAATAGTATTGTGCCATTGCATATTAGGATGCATAAAAATTCTAAGTGGAGAACTTACTTCTTTTTTTCATTCAGTGTAATTATAAATTACCTTCAAATTTTTTCATACCCGACTCCCATACTTAATATTTTAGCCAATATTAAGATGATTTTTCCATAAATGCTCAAATGTTCAAATATTGAAATTTTTTAATCTCTTTCTTAGTGTAAATTTTTGTTTGCACTGAAACATCTATAATCCATCCAGATAAACCATGCATGCACAAAAACTTAATAGTTATTGGTCCCTACCAGACAAGAATTCGCTGTTGTCCGCTCTGTCAGCTCATGCACAATCTTTTCTTTTGAGCATGCGTGACTTACTGAATTTTGAAACCATCAAAGTATAAATCCACCTTAATTTCAGTACAAATACTTCTTAAAAATATAAGAATAGCTGCTGATAATTTCTCCATCTACATTTTCTTCCTGACTAGTTTTCATTCATTTTTTTTAAAAATATTTTAATATAATTTTTTATGCGGCCTTTAAGGAAAGAGTTTTTTTGATTGCATGTAGTCAAATGTTAAGCAAAGCAAATGTTGATATTTAATTCGCCAATTTTCTTTAAATTTCAGCTTGACAAGCCCATGTATTCAGCACTTTATGATTTTGAGAATATGTCATACGCTAATGCCATGAGCATGAAAAGTAAGTTTCATTTTCTAACAATAGGTGTAATACATTTGACAAAAGTAACATTTTCTGCAATTTTTGTGCATTTTGTGTTGTTAAAATTCTCTTTCTTTCTCAACTATATAAAAAAATTTCTATGTAAACATTCCGTTTCTGTGGTTTTATGATGATAGATAGTGATGCAAATTACAATTGACATTTGATTGTTTTTAGTCATTTTGTATCATTTATACATCGCACTTGATAGTTAAATGGAGACAAAAAAAGAAATTGATTAAAATCGTATAAATATTAAATGAGCTTAAAATCTTCTTAGTTATTTATCCTTCTTTAAGATACACCGGTTGTATCAACACTAATGGTTAATTTTTCTGCATAGAGTTTTTACAAAGTTGATTTGATTAATGTAAATTAAAATATGTTCACCTGGTCAATTGCATGAAACATTGTCCAGGGCAAAATCTAGTATTGTCCAGAGCTTTATTAGAATCTAAGCTAAAGTAAGCAGTATTAAGAATATTTGTTTTATAAATACGTTTAGCAAAATTTAAGCAACAATAATTATTACATTATTGAGTACAAATGTGAGTAAGAAGCTTTAATAAATTAAAAAATTTAAAATATTTTTAATTTCATGTTTTTAATTCGATATTCTTGTTGAATATCCTTTTTCTTTTCCTTTAATTAAAATCGTATTGCCAAAATAAAAGAAATTCAGAAATATATTTCAAATGACCGATACATATTTGTATATATATATATATATATATATATATATACAAATATG
>JAOUZG010042725.1:2285149-2301804 GCA_026289955.1 Argiope argentata
TATATATATATATATAAAGTAAATCCTATTTATTCTCATTCATTACTCTGTATGTAGTTCTATGTAAGCTATAATAATCAATGACCTTCAAATTACAGATCCATCGGGGCTGTTCTATACCGAAGAAATACTATATCAGCAAGAGGGTGAAAAAGCTGTCCCTGGATCCCGACGTCGAGAAAATCACAGTGGCGCCCTTTTCTAAAGAAGAAATCACTTTCGACGTAAGAGAGGAGAATTCTTTTCTGGAATGGGAATTCGAAACAACGCAGAGAGACATCAATTTCTCTTTATTTTTCGCCGACGATTCCTCAGAAGATTTCGAGCCTGCAGAAATCATTCCTCTGCAAAAAATAGACACTTCTTTTGGAACTGAGAAAGGAAACCTCAAGTGTGAAAAAATAGGCAAATGTAAGTGTTCATTTTTTTCCTTTAAAAACCGATTTAAATGCTCTTATACTTTAAATTTATCTTCTTTATTTAGGAGCTTCATTCGAATTTATTTTAAAAAATAAGAAAAATCTGTAAACAAATTAATATAACCTAAGAAATTTTTTGCGCTCCATGCAAAGTGATTCTGACACAAATACTTTTTGAAGAGATAGGTTATCTATTAAAGAATTCTCTGAATACTTAAATTAACCTACCAACTTTTTTTGCATTCCATGCAATTTTATTCTTACACAAACTCTTCTTGGAGAGATACGCAATATATTGAAGAATTCTTAGAAAATATGTAATCTATCAGCTATTTTGCACTCCATGCAAAATGAATTTTATGCAAATACTTATTGGAGCATTTGATAAGATGTTGGTGAGTTCTCTGAATATTACTTTAATCTTAGACTATTTTTGCACTTCATGCAAAATGAACGCTGTGCAAACATTTCTTGGAGATATAAATTACTTAATAAATGCAGCTATGCATAATGCAACGCAAAATTGTTGCCAATTACAGGAAATATTTCAGCAATCATATAATACATCAGTTGAAAATAATCTTTTATTCAACACTACTCTAAGGTATATTTGGATGGACGTCTCAAATATGTTGATTTAACACATAGAAACAGAACTTGTTTTAACCCGCGTTTTCGTATTGATTCGATTCTGATGTATTTGTATAAAAATTGTTTGTCTAATCACAATGTAGAATCTCATCTAACCGTATGATTATGGTCCTTTTTTAAAATAATTTTCGCAAAAAAATAGTTTGTAGCCAAATGGTCAAATGTAGCGAGAATGTCAGCAATAGCTTTTCCAATCGTATGGTTTCGATGAACGCAATAGCAAAGTAAAGGAAATATAGAAAAAAATCATTAAATGCAATAAAATAAAATACCCACAAATAATTTTAATCGAAAATAATGAAAGTAGTTGGAAGGAATACGTAAAACAGGAAAAAAATTAAAGGGAATAAGCAGGAAAGATCGAATTACAATAACATAAAAAAATGGCAGCAATGTAAACTCAAACAAAGCGCTACCAAAAAATTATGAATTTCGCAAAACACCAAATAATTGTATATAAAATCTTTACTCACACAACTAATCGAAAAACGATTTATTTACGATGTATACCTGAAATAAAACAAAACAATAAACTAATTATTCAAAATCGTTTTGCTTATTAGTCTGGCCAAACTCAAATCAAGGCGAGAATGAACTGTAAAACAATAGGAGATAGCCCCAATCGTTGGGTCCAATTGTATCCCCAATTGGAGATTCAACCCCAATTGGGGAAACAAAAAGGAGTGATTTTTTTTTTTTTTTGCAAGTTGGGGCAATACCGATTAGAAATTTTATAAAGCTGCGTGCAAGCGAAAAATAGCCAAATAATATAGATTCCAACAAATTTATTGCAGAAATTTTAAAAGCGAAAAACTGAAAACTAATGTAGAATACCGCAAAAAATTCTGCTATAATTTCAGACATTAACCAGTTTAAAATCTTGTGATTGTTTCAAACCGGTTTAAATTGGTTAATAGCTTAAATTAATACAGACAAGTCGTAAAAATTCAGATAATAAATAATTCGAAAATCAAGTTTCAACTTTATTTTGCGATACTTCACCAAAATTGGCATCCTTCTGCATAATTTAATAATAATGCTAAAAGCGTAAAATACATTCCTCAAAAGCTATAAATAGCCAATTGGTGCCAATTGAGGCTTCAAAAACCTCATACCAAAACCGAACCATGTTTTAAACATTATAATAAGTAAATGTACTGATCTGATGTTTTTATGTTGGATGTTCACGAGTCAGGCATCAATGTTGTCTACTCTAAAGACACATTGAAATAAACAAGCAAAATCAAGTTTTTTCACTTTTCATTCATTTTAGTACATTTTTCGATCATTACAGCTTGATTTTGACTATCTATTTCAATAAAACTACAGAAAAAGTAAAATTGGCTATCTTAATTTGTTGGCATTACATGTTCACTAATAAAACATGATCAAGTGAAGTTATCGAAATGTAGAAGATAACATCTCTAAAGAACAGCAGTTCAATAAGTTGAAACTTTTATCTGGGAGATCACTGAATTTTGTTACAAGTTGTCAAGTATTTTACGTTACAAAATGTATTATTAATTTCTCGAATTAACATAATATTATTATTTGCTTCATATTATTAGTATTAACTGCTTTTAAGTAAAATATTCTATTTTTTTCCAGATACCATCCTTTTCGATAACTCCTTCAGCTGGATCCATTCGAAGGAAATATACTACAAAGCTGAAATACGACTTCCGACGAGTGTTGATATTTACGAGGAGATATGATGTAGATATCTGTGATCGTCAGAAAAAATTCTTAATAAATATCGTGCGAGTTTACAAGTTGCACTTTCATAATCCACTTATTCCTTTCTTTATATGCATTTATATATAGGTTTTACTTTTAAATAAAATTATGTTGTGTTTCATAATTGTGTGTACTGTACTGAAATTTAAGTATTATTTATTATAAATATATTCAAGAGTTTTCTGTTGTTATAAGGAATATGAGTAAATTGTAGAGAATGTATTGGTTAGGACCAAGCAAGTAACATTCGGGTTTTCATCCAAGTAACATAGCCACAAGACTTAAATAATTCCTCGTGTCAGAAGAATTTTATTTGGCAAATGAAGCTTTCACCACATAAATGTGGGGGGTGAAGTGCTTCGTACCGAACCCACAACGTTAGAGTTTGGACCTAGTAAAATAGCCAATAGACAAAAGTGACACTCGTGTCCGGGGAATGTTATTTGGCTCATGAGCTATTACTTTTTAATCTCCCACCAGCAAGTCGGTGGAAAGACGAACGATACCGAACGCCAAGCGTATGGCGAGTGCCAGTGATTGGTTGTAATGTTAGTTGTTGAAATTAATGCTCCTGACAACTTTTGCTGTCGATAGAGGGCAGCACAACACCCGAAAAAATGCTTATTCAGTGTCGCGGGTTGTCATTGTGGTGGATAAGTAGATTGCCCTAGGATTGAACTCGCAACAACAGGGTTCGTAGCCGAATAACATAACCACTAGACTATGGTAACTACTATGGTCTGGTCATTGTTATTTGGAAGTTTTCACCACAAAAGCATCTATTGGAAATAATAACTAATAATCGATGGTTTAACTTAGCATTTTTTCTTTATCGGATTGCCAAAAGATTTCGACATATGTTCTTCCCAAATTTCTGTTTCTTTTTTCTTTCAACCCACTCCGACAATCGTAGATAGGTCTTACCATGAGATTAGTTTACCACTCTGCTGTCTTCTTCATTCTTATTTGTATATAAGACACAAATGTGCCTATTAGAAGAATAGTGAACTAGAATCCTCAGTATATCTACCATCTAAAGTGTGTTGCTGTTGCACATCCCAAATATCAGCAGAGCCGTATCAAGTCCATGAAATTGTTCACCCAAATTTAAAATGGATTGCCAATAAGATCCTGAATGGAGAGGCGCAAAGAAATAAGAATATGATCAGATGAAGCATCTTTTTCAAATACTTGGAGAAGTCTTCAAAGAGCTCTGAACATTAAGAATATTTTATAGTTATATGGTGTCCTCTGACAAAGCAAATGAAAGCAATCTGATCATGTCTACTAGAAAGAAGGGTCAGAAACCCCCCTGGATAATTAATCTTACAACAGTCAAGTACTGGTGAGGAAAGTCAATTGGTTTTATTTTGGCTTTAGCTCTCAAGAAAATTTCTGTGAAGGTAATAGCAGCAGCAAGTACAGCGATCAATACCTCCTTCTTCAGCCAAGATGTTCACAATGTCATTACCCTCGATAGTAACTTGAGAAAATGTAAAAGTCTTTAGATAAAACCTAATTTGTTAGTCACCATAGTATTGTTCATGGAGCCTAATTGTTGGCGAGCATTCTAGCCGTCCAAACGGCGACATTCAGAATGCAATACTTACCGAAAGCGGCGCGTCTGAATAACAGGTTTGAACTTAAAAGTGTCAGGGTTTGGACAAAAGGATTGCTTTCCCCTTTTGCGGTTATTACCGCATAGCAGGGGTAGGCAGATTAGCCGATGTCATGTTGTAAGTGACAGCTGTTGCTTATCGCAGTCTTTCGATTTCGAACAGCATTTTTCTTTCAGCCGATCGAAATAACATAGATTGAAAACACAGAAAATATGGTTGTGTTTTAGAGGATTTCTGATTATTTCATGAAACACTACATATAAATTAACTTAGAAATAAATTTTGTTGTATTTAATACGATACGAATCTAATTTTTATGAATTGAAAGTGTTCGCCTATTAATTTTTTTATTGTAATAAGTTTCTCATAATTTTTGATCCTCTCGTAATGTGAAATTATATTTCGAAATTACATGCAAGTGATTTAATTCTTGAAAAAAAAAGATTCTTTCAGTGTATTTCCAATATACTTCAGTATTCTAAAATGTGCTTTCAAAATATTAATTCTAAAGGCATGCGTATTACGCTCATCACTAAATTAATCAATCTTTGAATAAAATTATACAAATTGGCATAAATTCTTAAGAATTTTTTTAAAAAAAAATGCATACATTCTTACAAATGACATTCTTAGAGGCTTCCTTTGTTTATCTCAATTAAAAGGATGTGTCTTGAATTGTTTTTAATTATTAAATGACAAAATTAATAAATGAGATCAAATTTATCTAATAAATAAATTATTATTCCTATGTCAATCTCAATTTAAAATTATTTTAATCCATCATGACTGAAAAAACTCTTTTTCAAGCATTAATAAAATGTTAAAATTTTACATTTCATTCGAAAATAACACAGTAGAAATGTATTTGGTACATTAAATGTGAATTCAAAATTTTCTTTATCAATGATACGAATTTTTTTGCCATATCATTTTCCAAATTTTTTTTATTGAATTACAAATAAACCATGTAGCTGAAGCGAACGTTCTATAGCTAGCATGTCACTAAATAAGATACAAAATGTTCAAGATCTTAATTTTCTCAAAGAATGAATTTACTTGGTGATATTTTCAAATGTATAAATAAAATTATACACTGTATAAATAATGTTGTGATAATTTCAACTTTTATTGCGAATAAATGTTAAAATTTTATGTAATTTTAAGTAATGAAAATTCTGATTAAAATTATTGATAATTTTATCCCGAGGTGTTTATTTCCAGTTCCAAATTATATACGGATAAAATGTGTTCGCCCTAGATCAAACATTTTAATCTGGAGATCGCCAAAACGAATATTCATCATCACTATCAGTAAGGATGTTCACTATTTTAGTAGAAATGGTGGTAAGAGACCTGCGTGTCTGACAACCTTGTTCAAACAAGTTCTGTTTTTAAACAATGAAAATGTGAGGCTAAAGTTTATTAAGAATAAAGAATTTCAAATTACTTGAAATGTGGGTATTTTTGAATTTTTCTTACTCCTGTGAAGAAACATAAATAAACTAAAATCAGCTCTAGTAAACTCAAATTTTGCAAACAAGAGAAGAAGGTAATCTAAATTCCAGTTGCACGCATTAATTTTTTTAATGCTAATATAGGAAATAAAATTAGACCAAGGAGTTAAAAAAATTAGAATTTAAAACACAAAGTATAATTATTTAACTTGAATTAAATTAACTTAAAAATATTATAACTTTTAACTCATTCATTCATTTACTTTCACGAGCATTAAAATTTGCGTATTAATTTACTCAATATTAAATGTATATAAAAATGTCACTTAACATTATGTTTAACATTCACAGAAGTGCATGTTGTATATATGAGACTGTACAGTGAAATAAGATTAATATTTCGATTAAAAAAATATAACCTATAAAAACTGCGCTTATTTTAACTTTGAAAAAATTATTAAAAACTAGAGAAAAATATAAAAACAATATCTCTACAATGCTTACATTTCTGTTTGTATTCGTCAAGGAATGTGAAATTCCATAAACAAAAAAACTTGCAAATTAAATAAATTATCAATTTTTATATATAAATTATTACGTTATAAAATATATGATTTAATATAATGAATGTAAAACTTATTCTAAAAACACACACTTTAATTTATGGATTTTATATTGTAACGTTTTGGCCGGGGCTACTGGTGAGTTGGGCCGTAAACAAACCAGGACTTGGAAAAATAAAAATCTATTTATTTCCAGCTATAATACATATATAATTTGCACAATTACACCTTCTTGATTAAATAGGTTACGAATACCTAGGCAATTACGTTCACAGTTTTACTAGGGGAAGGTGCTGTGCCTCCAATAGTAAGGTAGTCTCTCTCGTAGAAGAAGGAGGGTGGAGTTCTGGAAACTCCCGCAAGATCTGGCCCGAGGTTCGGGATTCTCTGCTTGTCGATTAACCTGCTGGGTTTTGTAGAGCGTAAGGTGATGAACTGGCTGGAAGAGCACCTCAGGAGACAGCTGTTCAGCTAATTGGAGATATTCCCAAAACTCGGATGAGCTTTCACACTTCAGACGAGACACTGAATGTTTCCAAAGGTTCCTGTGAACTCCACGTTGGCTCGGCTACAGGGCGAGGCGGCTTACGTACCTTCCAAATTCTCTCCTGAGAATTTTCCACAGAATTCCAAGTTGAATCCTCCCTCCAAGCACCAGCTGTTGTTTCGTCAGTCTCCTCCTAACACTTCGCTCCCTACACCTGGCTCTCTTTCTTTTTATCTCGGTCTCAAAAACCGGCCCTGGATGGCAAATTACCAATCACAAGGGAGGGGGAAACGGTGCCTAGTATGGAGACGTCTTGGTCCCGTCTAGTCTGCAATCTCCACCTTCCACAAATTCCTCCGTTATCTATAATTGCTTTTCCCGTGGGAACAGAATTTGATATATTTCTCCTTATCTATCCGAAATCCGTTATGTATAATTGCTTTCCCGTGGGAACAGAATTTGATATATTTCTCCTTATCTATCCGAAAACGTCACGATATAAATAAAATATCTCCCCGTTTTTAATTACACTTATCAATGAAAACAAAAAAAATCATTCAAAGATGAAAAGTCTCGCTCATTAAATAAACTTCTGCATATAATTTCAATGTCTTATTTTTTTAAAAAAAAATTTTTAATAAAAAATTATTTTTTAAAAAAATAAGTTGCATAAGCAATTTTAATTCGAAAATCCTTAAATAAAAATACGTTATAAAAGAGAAAAATGTCAAATTTTTATTTTATATTTATTTTTTTAGATTAACTGTTATTTCACCCTAAAAAGTTTTAAAATCTTATGGATGAATTTATTAATAACAATACTCATATATGTTCATTCTGGGAATATATTTTCATACGTTCAGTTTTATTCCTTTTATTTAAAACTTAATGTGGATTCGCATTTATTCTCAAAATCTCAAAAGTAAGGTTGAGAATGTAAACGAAATTTTAAAATGCTTAAAAGAACGCGACCAGGAAGACAACATTCCTATCGTCCACTGATAACGATTGGATTCTCCCTATCTCACATTTCTTTCTCATTATCTCGCTGCTTGAGTTTGGGGGAAGCGAAAAACTTGACCCTTGATAGTACGGGCAGTGACAGTTTTAAGGGGATTTAAATTTCCGTCTATTCACGGGGCTAACGCTTTGAAGGGAGAAGAGATTCCGTCTATTTACGGGGTTGACGCTTGGTGGGCTAGAACATGACTCTTCTTGAATAGATCCTGGCTATCCCTGGTAAAAACAGAGAGATTGATGATATACAATTTGTCAATTTTCAATGTTGCATAGGAACATCAGAACTCAATTTCCGATTATAATTTACATGGGTGGTTCAAACACCCACCAGAAAATAGCTTTGAAAGCCGACAATGTTGAGTTAAATCACTAGTTTAATCATTATTATCATGGGAAAACATGATTTTATTTTGGTAAAGACATTTTGATGTCACCGAAATTTAAGGACAAAAAATATTTTTACCTGCTTTTACCAGTATTGCATTATTATTATGTATGTTTCTTTGACAGGAGATGCGTTTTCAAAAGGTTGACCTACATTTACCATTATTGAATTATTATTAGTAACTTATTGTTATCTAATATTATTAACTTGTTATTATTATTAACTATGAAACCAGAGAGTGATAAGGTAACACATTACTTTTGTTATTAATATTGTTATTATTCTAATTTTTGATCGCTGGAGAATTATACCAAATTTATCATTTTGAAGGTAAGAAAAATTTGAGGAAAGTTTCACCTACCTGAATTTTTTTTGTATATTCATTAATAAGGAGGCCACATCCTCCGCATAAGATTTTAGACTTCTGGCCACAGACTATGAATATCGCGAGTGCTCGGAATATTATTATCATAAAAGAGAAATGTGCCTTCTCTAGCATAATATAAAAAAACAATACTTATGGGCTAATTGTACAGCATTAGTGGAACTTAGTTACGAAAGAAAGATCATTGATAAGAATCGAGTTTTTATTGCATCTAACTTCGATTTCTGAAAATCAATCACTGGCGGTCAGTTGACGCAGAGTGTCAAAAAAAATCAATGAGATGTTTTGTAGCTGCTTCCCGCTGATTAAAACAAAAATTAGATATTAAGCTATTCCTCCAGTCAAATAATTATCTATAAAATTTTATTTTTCCCTTATCGAAAATTTACCAATTAAAAGATCTAAATTCTAATGAAATTTTATTTTGTTTAGTTTCAAAGAACAATATATATATCGTCTGAATAGATGAAAAAATTTCACCTATGGTGGTTCTGTGCATACATTATACAGAATTGTATATACACAGATTTATATATACATATATTATATATAAATCTGTGTATATATGATGCTGATGAGAAATTTTCATCTGTAGTACTCTGAAAATAAAATTCGAAGTACATACTGTACTGTTTACTGTACTGAGTACAGTTCAATGCTAGGACCTAAGAAACATGTATAACTAAGAATTCTAGATGAATGATTCTATTTGAATAATTAAATAATGGCTAAATTGTATTCCCAAAACATATTTTTAAAATAATAAATAAATAAATAAAAATTATTGATATTAACGAAACAAAATAAAACGAAAATGAAAAGTATTTACTTATTTCCTAAAGCATTCCTTTAATGTTAAAGCGTAAATAGTAAAATGATTTTTATTTTCATAAGTTTCCATCAAATGATTCTTTATTTTATTAAAGAAGATTATTAAATAAAAACAAATTTATGAATTTTTTTTAATCTTCTGCGTTTTGAAAAAAGCTACGTTGAAGAAGGCTGGTATAACTGCATTATTAAAACGCAATGATTTGCTTTCTGATTTTGTTCAATTGAGTTTGATTCATTTAATTTTTAGCCATACCATCATAGGTAGTTTCTTTCATGCCTTTTTTTATTAATTAAGGACGTCAGAAATTGTTTGTACAACTGTAATTGCCTTCCAATTATCCAAAACAATAATTCGCTTAATATGCAAGCGAAATAGAGTCTTTTACATTTATCTATTTTCTCCTCATCTTAGTAATTATAACATAAACAAAGTTTTTAAAAAATGAAATATACAATCACAAATTTCAAGTTATCATGTGAGTACATAATTGTTTTAATGTCCTTATTTGACTTAATTAATTAACTAGTTTAGACAGGTTTGAAACAAACACAGGACCTCTATTGGCATCTATCCCTCTCTCTATAAAACACGATGATAATTCTTTTAAGCTTTCATTTTTAATTATCCTACCTCACAGACAAAGTTTTGGAGCTTGACCAATTTTGAGATGAAATTATAATTACGATGTTATAATTCTGAGTCAGTCTTTTAAAAAACATCTGCTGGCAAAGAATTGTTTGTAATAATAAAGCAGTACTGGTAAAAAGAGGTCAACCTTTCAAAAATCTATTTGCTGTCAAAGAAGCTTACCTAATAATAATGTAATACAAAACAAAGTAGATAAAATATATGTGATTAAAAAGCTGTTGAGGAATATTGCCATTTATGCTTTATTACTTGCTTCACGATTTCAAATTTTATATTATTCTTTGCTTTCAATTGTTTAAAAAAACTTAAAGAAAACTAAAACATGCTTCCATTTGATTATATTATATTTATAAAACATCACTAAAGGCCATGCTTTGTTTTATTATTTTATTTTTCTTCATTCTGACCAGAAAATACTTTTGTAAAAAGGTTTCTAATTAAAAAGAAAATCAAGCAGTTTATGAAAACATTTGATTATTGCACATTTCTTAAAATATATTTTGTAAACTTTTAAAATTTAGTATTTTTAGAATTTTTTAACATTGAATATGGTAGTGAACTTACTGCTTTAATTACCAATAAAATTATGGTAGATATCTTTTGAAAAAGCTTAAAATTATTTAAAAATATAAAATACAGTCTCATGTTTTTAAAGATTTATATATTTAGATTTTTCAAAAAATTATTTTAATTTCAATTACAAAATATTATAAATAATTAATTCTATGATAAAATATATTTTAAAAGAACCTAAACTGTCGTACAGCACTTGGTATTGAAAGTTTTAATTGTTTATAACGCAAATATATAAAATACAAATAATATAAGCACTCGAATTATTTCAATCTCTTATATTTAGACATGCATCTTAAGTTGGGTTATGAAAATTTCTTAATCCGAAACATGGGTCAAGATAACTCCATTGTTATTTTTCTTTTTTTTTTTTTCATTTGCAAGCATTAATGGTTTTTATTTCAGAAACACAATACACTCTGAAAAACATGTAGTTACTAAAAATATAATTGTTGGAAAGATTTTATAAGAAAAACCTAAATAATCTTATAATGAGTATTTACTTCGTTTATAATAAGTTGATATTAATACCTGTTAAAATTTTACAAACTAAAAGGAAGAATACAATATTTTAAAACATAATTTTAAGAATATTTCTTTATTTTTTTCACTTTAATCAAATTAAAACCGGTTCAGAGACATAGAGTCAATAACTTCATAAACGGCAACTACCGCTTTGAAAAGTAATAACTCGGTTATACGCATGTGCTTATACTCAGATGTAAGTCATTATACTGCTAAAAAACAATTTGAAGTTACTGATGAAACGATAGTGTTCGGTTAAAAAATACCACGTCATAATCAGAGCTAATGAACAACACGGAATAATTTTTAATTCATTTCTCAAGTTATACGTTAAACCTCAATATGCAGAAAATTCTTTGAGTGAAAGAAAAATACTCCATACACTTATAGAGAGCGTATTTATACAACAGACATTTACATTTTAATTCTATTTTCGAAATAACAATGAACTCATTTTTTTTGCAGGATTGCACTATTTAGAAGATATTGCTAATCGTTTTGAATGTGGTAACATAAATTTTTATACGTTCAAAATTTTACAAATGTAACCTCAGAATGATAATAATTATTAATGCAGAATTATAACTTTGTTGATTGTACAATGAATGCAGAATGCAAGCTGAGAAAATATCAGTGCAATAAATTCGATGATAGTAGCAATGTATAGAATCGAGAATCCTACTATCTACCATTAATTATTTGGTTATCATGCAAATGAATATATCTATGGTCCTAATCTACATTTCACCTTTTGTATTTATATATCGTGTAGGAAAGGGCATTTTAATTGGCATCATGCAGGATGCCACCATATTCACAGCTGTCTCACTTTAAGAAAAGCTTAGTTGAGGCATTACGCCAAATCTTGCTTCACTATTCTAGACAATCATGTGTTTCCTACGTTGTGTCAATTTTATGAATTAGATCATTGTTATGTCCGCTTGTCAAGTAACGAGGTCCACCAATGTTTGGTATGACAACCATAGGGTGAATCGATTGGACTGACCTGCTCAGATTCCAGACTTGAATCGATAGAAAGAATAAGGTGCGTGTCCGATCACTGAATTAAGGAGGGTGCAGTAACTATCCAAAATTGATGAAAAAATTTGTGTCTTCTCCAAATTCCATATAAGAAAATACCACTTCCCATCATCCAAACACTTGTGAAAAGTGACTCCCCAACCTGCCACGAAGGCAAACGGATTTACCATAGAAACTAAATGACCGGACCACCGCAACAGCAATTCGAAAGAACTTTGGTTGAGTCCTAATTGCAATCACCGGCCACGGTATAACCCACTCCGAATGAAGTACGTCCCGTCATTGATGGAGGAGTCTAAACTCCAAGTATTAGTGTCCCTACCGGGTTGGCGAGATCCAACCACCATACTGGAAGCCTCTCATCCTCAATGAAGAGGTGCCCCACGGGGGGGGGGGAATACTTGTGAAAAGCATGTCCTGGATGTTTAAGTCTGTAATTGGCTTAACTGGAGACTCTACCAATTACTCAATGTGAATAAATTGTATCTCAGGTGTTCAATTACTTAATGGTAGATAGTGTAGCAAACTGCAGTTAAAACGGAAGATTCTGAAATATACGGAAGAAAAATTTAGATGTTATTGGTATTATGCAGACAATTTCTAAAAAGTGCAATGGTTATGCAGGGAAGGTTTTGAGACAATCAATATAAAAACAACAACCTTAGATGTAATTCTTCCTATAAGTATTCATCTTTTCTTCAAATATGAATACCAATTATCCCAATATAGAAGGAAAACTTAGTCAATATTTCATGAAAATTTATTCAAAATGTAATTTTTATCAAATAAAATATGTATGCATTTCTTTAAATCTTAATATAGCACTAGCACAATATTGTTTCGGCAATCGGAAAACGGATGAGCAATGAAAATAAAAATGCATTACTCACCTCGCCTGTTATTGCTTTTTTCGCGCCAAAATGAAGTCACATCGAACGTACGAATTGGCATTAATGGAAATTATTATAAAATGAAATCAATCAATCTTCAACATCGAAGAGATCCAATCTGAAAAATACTAAAACGTTTAATTAGCTGAAATTATTCAGAGAATTATAAACATGATTTATGGTATAACATATACGATGGAGTTGTAATGCCGCACATCGCAAAGTTCTCCTAATCCAAAGTTCCAATTTCGTTTTCAATAATTGCAGTAGTTTAGTTGTCTTAGTAGTAGTGGAAATGATTTTCGTAACAATTGTTACGAATTAGCAAAACCATATTCGTGCATGATTGAGTCTCAAAGAAATGAAAGAGCATTTTAAAGAAATTATTTGTAGGCGTTGGGCTAATAATTCCAGCCTTTGGAGACTAATATACTAATTGGAAATTTTAGTAATAAAATGGAGATGTTGGAAGATACAAAAATTAGGCATATATCTTTATTAGATGACAAAATCTGTTGATCTGTTGATTGATAGTTAAACCTAGTCAAAAACCTATATAAATTCAAGTTGTTGAGACGGTTCATCTGAATTCTGTATTTGGAGTGTTCATCGCAAATCAAGATTTCTAATTGTTTTCACTGGTAACTATTACTATACCTTATTTTTCGATTTATGATTCGATTGGGTTGTTAGTGTATACAAGAGCTATTTGGTTGTATTTTAATTGTCTGCTCAACATGTTGGGGGAAAAATCATGCTGCCGATGCCAAGAAATACATTTCTAAACAACAGACTTTCATTTTTTCCCTTGATATGACGATTTTATTATTTTACTTATGGCCTTGTGGTGATTTCAATATAAGCCAATTAATATCCTTCGAGCTGAAGGGTCCCTTTTGCTTGATCGGTATGACACTCGGCTACTAACCAAATGATTGGGAGTTCGGGCCTAGCGCTATTCGCAAATCATCCTAAAGCCTTAATGAATCGAGATTTGGAGACCAGTTTTTAAAAATGACATATAAATATCTTTTATTATACGTATAAACAGACAAGATCACTATTAGTAGAAAAGAATTCACATATTTCCTATAGTTTTTGTTAACCCGGTTTATTTAATGAAAATCTAACAAAATTTGCAATGCTAGGAGAAACGGAGTAAGTAAAAAAAATGGAAATATTTAATTTTTATTTTACATATATAAAGCTCAAACTACATAAAGTTTAACAGACCACAAGATAAAAATTTTAGGAGCATTTGAAGTAAGCGTTAAGGATTTTTTGAAAAAATTTGAACCTAAACGTATCTAAATAAAACTATTTTAAAGTTCTCAGCATAACACACTCTCAAAGGTTTTCGATACATAAATACTTAATTTCATGAAGTTTTGTTGGATTTATTTTGAGACGTCACGTTTTTCTTGAATTAATTACAATAAAATAATTATTCTTTAAAAAAGGCGTTTAGAAATTTTACTTGTTAAGTTAGTTCCATCCAAATGCGCTGGAAATAAAAGTAGTTTTCACCGCGTTGAAAAAAATGTCAAGAAAAACAAATTATGGCTGTGTAGGTTGAGAGTTCATATAAACATATGAAATATTTTTTGGTGAATTTTACGGTAAAAATAAAATAAAATATTAACTTTTCGTCAAAAATGCCACCTTCTCCTATTTTCTTTATATCTGTTGTGAAATTGCTGTATCTTTTCAAATATATTATAAACAAAGTCAGTTTTAGAATTTGAAAACTTTGGACTTTTTTCCCATAAAAATTTCTTTACAATCTAGTCGGATAATTACATGTGTTATCCCTTGTGATTCAAATTAAAGTTTGAAATATATATCGAGCATATTTCAAAGTATATCAGAACAGTAACTCAAATCTTATGCAGTAAATATTTGGCAGATGAGAAGCGAAATAGTGAAATTTAAAAGGAGAATTTTAGAAGAAAAACAATGATTTTAACATGACACAATACGCCATTTTTACAAATAAAGGATCATTTGTCAAAAAAAAACTGAAGTTTATTTTATATATAATGGTAGAGGAAATTATTTGACTTTTATTATGAATAATATAGATACAATTATCTTTGAATATACATTCTAAACATATATTCCACAAATGCTGATTGTTTGACATAATAAAGCCAATACACTTAACTATCACTTGCCTTAAGATGTTTTTCTTTTGTATTATCATTTATCGCTGTCTTTGTTATATTACTACAAGAAGACATCTTATGTAACAATACCATTGTGATTTTTAAAGTATATTTTTTCGTAGAAAAATTATGTGAATTGATAAATAATGATTACTTAACAACTGGAAAGCATTCACAAAGTTCTCGTGCATGAATGTAGGGAAATGGGAATATTTCTAAAGCTTTAATTTAAAATGTGCATTACTCTGTAAAAAATTTAATTTTGATTTAGATATCGCAACAACTACAATCCATTCATGTTTAATTTCATTAACTTTAAACTTTAAAAATAAGAACTACATTTTCCTCTGTGTTTTAGTAAAATATGAGATCAAAATCTTACCTATTGTCCTTAATTTTCAATTGTTTTAAAAGATTTTAATTTTTTTAACGATTATTGATATTTATGTTATATTACATCAAGAAAGCCTGCTCCCTATTTTTAGGATTCTAATTTAAGTACACATGTCCATGGAAAAAAATGTTAATAAATAAAACCAACTCACTAACAGTAGGAATTCATCGAAAAAGTATACAGTTCACACCCGAGTACCCAGTTTTCTTACTATCCGGCCTAGTTTTTTTTATCTTAATTAAATGAGAAATGAAAGACATTTATAAAAGTATTTTAAAAACCTTAAAAACTGTAACTATTGATTCTTTTCTTAAGGTTACCTTTCCTTCTATGTGTTTTCATTTGTATGTAAAAAACAAGTTATATATATATATATAAACTAAGTGAATTTCAACTTAGGTCAACAAGGGAAATGTTTTTTTAGTTATTTTTTATTAAATAATTACAATTAATATAAATATGTATATACATAGGACAGAATCACAATATTAAGAGGCAAAATAGAAAGCGAATTTCCTCACAATTTTTTCATTCATCTTCTCGACATATAGATCCAGCTTAAGGTTAGGTAAGAGAAGTGGCCAACAATTGTTGACAAAGAATTTAAAGAGACAAATCAGAACTGAACCGACAACTTAATTTTTTTAAATTTTTTGAGACAAATTTTTGATTATAACCACTAAGGCAGTTCATCATTTCATTGTTCTTATATGCTTAAAATATGATGCCTCTCTTTTACTTTGAAATTTGGAATTTTTCGGGTCACAGAAGAGTTAATTTTTTTAAAAATTGTCTAACTCTTTACAGAAAAAAATTACACTTTTTATTGGAATCCTTACTTGATGGTGACCCTTGAGAAAGTCA
>JAOUZG010042725.1:2314955-2330641 GCA_026289955.1 Argiope argentata
TAGCCGAGTAATATACCGATCGAGCAAAAGGGACCCTTCAGCTCGAATGATATTATTTGGCTTATAAGGCTGACGCTACACTTCGTATACAGAAGTACTTATCCATCAGGTCAGAATCCTCCGTTCATATACATGGTGTTTATTAGTTCATAGTATATTAATATACTTAATGTTCTTATTAGTATAAAAAGTTACCAACCTAATAAGTCAGAACGATAAATTTAGAATCATTAGTTGGCATACAAGGCTCTATTTATATACAACATTTTCGTATTCGTATACAGAGTATACAAATGAGAATGATAAATTCAAAATCTTGATTTCGCTTCAGGGTTGTATTATGGATAATATATTCGTATGCACATTGTAAGTATTCGTATGTAGGATGCCTTTATTCTATACTGAGTTATCAATTCATCATTTGTGAAAGATCAATTCAGAATCATCAGTGCATGCTCAGGGTTTTATTTATGCATAGAATATTCAGGTACACAGATTTATATTTAAATATAGAGTAAAGATTTAGACATTCATATGAAGAGTTACATATCCTTCAGATAAGACTAATTAATTGTGAATCATAGCTAATAAATACGGCAACTATAATTTCATTTTTCCGGTTGGTGATGTGATAATTTTAAAAGCTTACGATTTCACAGTAGAATGTATTATAATACGCGTCAAACAAAGGGGAAATTTGTTTATAAAAAGTAAAACAATGGAAGCTGTTAGAGCAATTGATATGCATACAAAAAAATAATTTTTTAAGTATTTACAGCTCTTAACATTTTATTCTGCATTTCAAAGACGTAGCAGACAACAATGAATTCTCCTGTTTCAAAACCCCCTCTCACAACCAATAGAGATTTCACATGCACAAAGAACACATTGAAAGATAAATTTGATAGTTTTGATAGCCATATACGATCATTTCTCTCAAACCACTTGTATTCACATTTTCTGATCAAAGAATCACACTCATAATATGCGTAATAGGTTAGAATGCAAAATTTTGAAAACAAATTTCTCAGCAAATAAGATAATGAAACTATCTTAAGAATTGTCAGACACATTACGTCATCTATTGGAGGTAGAAAGTAGAAAGAGTGATTCCGATTACTAAATACCCTTGAAAAATTATGCTGATCGGCTGAACTAGTCTTTCTTTTTTTCACCACAAAATATGCCCTAACTTAGAATCTCTAGGTTTCCTTTTCGGTTGAAAGAGTATATTTGGGAATATTTACTAAGAAAAAAATTGTTTACATAAGATACACAGAAAAAAAGTAACTACGTAAAATAGTATGCTGATGAAAGGGGTACTTGGTGGGGAGTAAGAGTAGAAGAATTCTATTTTCTTCTTCTTTTTCTTCTTATCTCCATCATGGTCGGTCGGAGTCAGACCAGATCAAATAAACCGTCGATTCTGAGATGGTCGGTGACTGTCCAAGGAGATGAATAAATATCCCCTACACTGAGGTCAAGGCACTCAAGGATGTGAGAGGGAATAGTTTGGAAGTGTTGACATTTAGGACAAAGGGGAAAGGATTTCTTTCGCCCAGAGAATTTAAGATATTAAGTCTCCGCTGAAAAGTCGCGAAATGAAAGTATGGGATGACCTATCTCCTTAGATGGAAAAAAAGAAACCTGGGTTAGGCCCCTTCTACCAGTTACTTGATGGAGGAACCTGCCAGTCTTTTGTAATAGCAGATTTTTTGACGGAGAAAAGCTCCTGATAGGTCAGCTTGGTAGAAGTTGGGGTATTTTGAAAGCAACCCTCTTTGGCCAGTCTGTCTGCCATTTCGTTGCCGTGAATATCAACATGTGATGGCAACCAGTGAAGACTGAATTCTATTTAAGTTAATATATCCTGTATAAGAGCTTGGTTGAGGTACGAGACGAAAATTTATTCAGGGTTTGGATCTGGGGAGATCAATTCCTCTACATATTGAAAGAATAGTACAAGATTTCTAATTTTGACTTTGGATATCTTGTTTCCCATTAATTTTATCCCGCAGATTCTTTCTGAGTCGTGGTTGAGTTTTTTGAGGTGGAAGGAAGTGGTGAGAGCTAGTGGCATACAAAGGAAAAGGGCCCTGGCCAGTTGTTGTTGTTATTTATGGCCCTCGCCATATTGGACAAGCCCCCCGCTGATACAGCAGCAGATTTAAGCCGAAAGGAGCATCTCTTGTATTTGAAGTAGCGCCAATCAGGGCCAAGAGTACGACTTAGCTACACATTCACCACATTTGCTTGCACAGCTCCTTTTTACAAGGGGGCACATTCACACATCTCACAGAATATGATAGAAGATAATATGATAGAAGATGTTCAATTCTTCTTGCCATCTCAGTAGACTCTGGATCTATTTAGAATAATTTTAAGATCTTCTAGGAGCTGGATATTGAACTTGCGTATTTATAGAAATGGCCTGTCTGGCTAAAGAATCTACAGCTTCGTTTCCGTTTTGGACCACATGTGCTTTAACCCCTACTAACTTAATAGAAGATTGGCGAAGAAGAATGGCTTCAATTTCTTGAACAATTGAACTAGTCTGATAACTTTCCATAATAAGTCACGGGCACGTTTCCGAACATATGAGAACTCGTATATTGTATCATATGTCCGTAAATCGTCTGCTCATACTCAAGAAAGTTTATTTTTAACATATTTTTAAGAGAATCTGAACTATGAGCCTTGGTGTAAACTCTTTCATGGACTGGATTGGTCTCCCATAATAGCTGGAGTGGTTTTCCCCAAATTTTCTCGCATGATCTGAAATAAAGGTGCCATCCCAAAGGACGCCTTTAATAGCTTTGGTGTTTAACAGTTAGGAAATATTATCCACTGCCATTAATATATCATGTTTTTTTTTAGTATATTACAGTATCCCTGACGACAGCTTTGTTAAATAATCCTTGGTTTGTGAATAAAAGATGCGTTTTCCCAATTGATTGAAAAAAATTGATACAGAACTAACTTGTAGTCATGCATACCAATTTTGACATATTTAACCCTCTGAGCGTTTCCATTCTACGTGTGAAACTTCTGTAAAGTGAAGGAAGCGGGACTAGTTTTCTGTCGTGGAAGCGTGTCGGTATTCCAGACGAGACATACAGCAAGCGTTCAAGGGTTTCTTTCTTCCCCCTCCTGTTCTTCATGGGAGGTCAACAAGCCTTGGGTATCAGCAAATTAGGGCCCATTCATGCCAAATTTTATTGCTTTCGTTTATTTTGTACGGCTACAAGCGTCAGAGGGTGTCTAGGAATAGTGCATAGGTTGCTTTTTAACCCCAATTGCTGATAGCACTTTCTAAACTGTTACAAAGTGTAAATATAAACAGATAGGTTTTCACTTAGTTTTTGCTGGATATATTAAGTGCAGAAACTTGCATCATATATTCGGTCTTATTATACATATATTTTCAGAATTAGCAATTAATGAAGGATTATAATTGTATTCATATTCTTTTATTATTTTTCCAAATATATTATTTTGTACCGAGCAATCAATAGTTGCAATATAGTAGCATTTGTCTAGAATTAGAACTAAACAAGGATAGGTCAGTTAATAAGATACATGTAAATAACAATATATAACATAAATTATTTTTTAGAAGAACGGGTATCATATTCTATTATAATAAGAGATACAAATCAACAAATTGATTAGATATCTGAAAAAACGCATAATTCTGGAAATCTAATTAGCTACTAATGTATTTATGATCCGGGTTCTTAAATAACCCGTGGCAATTTTATCAAAACTCAATATTGTTTGTAAGCATTGATTTTTATTTAAAAAAATTATGCCATCTCCGCTCTTGAAATGTTTCCAAATAAGTAAATTTTTCAAGTTCAAACATCGTGAAATATACCAAAGTAAATAAAGATTAAATGCCCTTATTAAAAATTTATTTTTCACATTATAGAATATTCCAGTGATTTTAAATTGTTTGTGAAATTTATAAAAATTATCGATATTTTTTGCGATTTTTCCCTCATTTTTTTCCCATTATTTTGTGTACACATTCAATGATATTGCTACCTTCAAAAATAATAAAAGGCAGCTTGAACAATATTATACTGCAATATATTTTATTCCTCATGAATTTCGGTGTGTTTATAATGTTTAGTATTCTTAAAAAAATACAATGGACATAGATTAATTTTCTAATTTTCGTCCATTCTGTAAAAGAAAACCCTAATTATTTATTGCTATATTTGTTAGTTTTATCAAGCAAGGTAATTCACAAAAGTTTCAGTTGTACTTTACATTACATCTTTGTATTTTACATCTTTTTTATAAAATCGACCGTTGAAAAGTAATTGATGTCATAAATATGTGAAATTGAACTTGTAAAACATATTTTCACTTATGTAACTATGCAACAGACCCTTTTCTTTCTCTTATTAATGACAGCTAGTAGTGGAGATAACAATCATTGAATTTTTTTTTAAATAATTATTCATGCCAATGGATTCAATAAAGGAATAAGCATCTTATTTTGGTAGGAATCCCCAACGGTTCCACAAATTAATTAAGAAAATTTAATGTTTTAGAACCGTATTTGAAATTTGCTTACAAGAAAAGGTTACTTTTGTGGATTATCTCCATAGACATGATAAAATTACCAATCTATATAAGTAAACGAATTTAATGAAGAGATAGTGGTAATGCTATTTCAGTGACGTTGTGATGTATAAATTTTACAAATATTTGCCAGCATAGTTTGAAAACTCTCGAAAACTGGCATAAGAGGTAAGCGATTCCTTATTTAGAAGCAATAACTGGTATAAGCAATTACTTTCGGTCATGAAATATGCTCTGTAATAACAATGAGTTGAAATCTTTTGCACAATTGTGTAGGATGTCAGATTTAATATAGGAAAACGCATTACACTTCATCAAATTTATGTAATTATCTAACAACCGTATTGATAAAAGAAGTAGTAATACTTTTTTTAAATATTTTCGGAGCGGAGCCTATTGTTGCCTTATTTTTATCTATTCACAATAAGGATAAATGTATATAAAATTCAACAGCAAAATCCAAAATAAGTAATAGAACGAAAACATTTTAAAAGGAAATACGTCGCCAGTCAACAATAACAACAAATAAAATTACTAAAATGCACAAATTCAATAATATTAATAACGTTGTGGAAGTATATATATAGAAACCAGAAGTCAAAAAAATGCCGAACAAAAGATTTATAGGTATAACCTAATGACCGCAGTATAGACTCATAGAGAAATCCTTAAACGAAATCCACCTCAAGTACAAATTCCCGACTCTTTCTATTGTCAATTTATTATATATATAACAGAAAGAACTGATTTTTTTTTACAAATTACTTACCAGAATAATTTAAAACCACAAATCGGATTAATTAAAATTTTATGAACTATAGTTATGCTTAGTTTTAATATTCATTTAACTATGTTAAGCCTCATAATTCATATTCCTTTCAGTAAATTATTAACTTCACGTAATATAGAACTAGTCTTCAAAAAGTTTTGTCTCCAAATTTTTTATGTAGTCATTCGCATGTTGCAGATATTCGGTATTCATGTTTCTCAGACTCCGAGAAAGAAGATTATAAACAAGTAATATAAAAAAACCTTTTTTTAATTAATTCGTTCTTAGGTCAACAAAGGAATTTTTTTATTTTAGTTACTTTTTATTAAATGATTATAATAATGGCAAATTTTCTGTTTACATATGGTGTTGGACTATTATATTTTGTTTGTTGCTGTTTATTCGTTTCCTTCCCCCCTTTCTAATTTATGAAGTTGATGGCGGTCTCACAACCACAAATGACAATCTTCAACTGGCAGCCGAAAAGATGCGAATCCAGCGTCCAAACAACCAGGTTATCCGGGCCTGGTGTAACCTTGCGATTAAAATTCTATTTTAGTTACTTTTTATTAAATTATTACAATTGTTGTTATTTTTGTGTTCCGCTTTACAACGGAAGGAGGGGTGCCATAACTTTTGAGAGTATGGACCGTTGAGCACCCGAGTTCAGAAGTCTGACTTCTAGCTCACACACGTCAAAAAAACTTTTTATGAGACGGACTGCATTCATTCATCTATAGATCGTAATTTAGATCTAGAACAGAGAACGATCACCTCTGCTCCAGTACGCATTGTAACATCACTCTCGACATGGAGGACTTGTGACCACGACAAATGTAACGTTCACCACACACACACACACACATACGGAAAGTCTTCGGTTGGCGGGTTCGAACTTTCAGCTCAAGGGATGCGAAACTAACGCCTACCAACCAGGTTATCCCGACCTGATAATTACAATTACTATAAATAATCGATCAAAAATTTCTACTAGCATTGAATTTTCAACTGCAATAGATTATTCAAAACCTACTGTGACTTCTCAAAATGCGTGATTTTACTACACCAGTTGGGCAGAGCAATACAAATTAGAAATTTCTAATGTATTTATTCTCAATTATTTTAATTCGAAAGTCCTTCAAAATGAGTCGAAAAAAACCGATGAATTTACAATGTTTATTTTAACTGCATCAAACATTACGAAAATAAACACAATCATTTAAAATAATCTGCTGAAAACATGTTAAACCTAATCTCATTGGCGTGGGGGGGGAAACAAACTGAATTCGTTATTTATTTAGCGATGGAGAAATGTAGTCGAATTTTTGACGAGAAAGTTAGATTTTAATTAATTAATATTTGAAAAAAACTGTATTAACATCAAATGTCATCCACTACAAGTTTTAAAAAAGTTACTTGTACTTGATAGGATGAATGAAAAGTATTTTATTAAAGATGGAAAATTTTAACAAGATATATATAGGGGGAGTGTGAGCTAACAGCAAGAATTAAAATTAATAAAATGCTGAAAGAAAGCCATGCCATTCACAACGCTTGATACTTATTTTCATAGTTTATCAAATAGATCTCCAAGAGACAAAGGAATAAAAAAAATTAACTTGATTGAGTAATTGATTCATCTTAGTACCAAATTAAACACTGGACTTAAGAAACATGCATGGGGGCTAAATGACTGACTTTTAAAATAACATTACCTTTAATTAAATAACTAAGTTTTAAAATAACATTAGAAAGCAGGATAAGAACTGAAAATGTATAACTATTTTATATTAAAAATGATAACGTACATTAACAAATTCAGTTTTTTAGAAACGTTAAAATATTTGGAAAATTTGCTAAACAAGTAATTATTTATATAATTGACTTTAAAATAAACATTTGTTTCTCAAATTTCAGTTCAATGTAGCATATTGGATATGGCTTAATCCCTTTATTTTAAAACACTTCAAGTCCCTGAATCTTTTTTAATCCTGTTTTTAAGCTTTTCTGAATTCAATAGCCGGAATTAAAAAGGCAGAGCATTAACTAGAAATCATTTCAGTCAAAGAATTTGTGACATTTTTAATATCTTTCTTTCTCGTAAAGTAAAAATAATACAATTTTCTTAAATTAATTGCAAATAAGTTAGATGTAATCTTTTGTCAAATATTAGAAGAAACTAGTTGATAGGAAATCTGTATGCCTGAATCTGTATGTAAAAATCGTGCATGCGTATACATGATATTCCATAACTGAAACACCTTGATATATTATACGTGTGGCACAAAATTATCAAAATGTATATTTGTATTAAATTTTTTTAATATAATGTGTCAAAATATTGATTATCCATGAGTCAGTCTTTCCGTGAGTGTTTGAGCAATTATTTCAAAATGCAAAAAATAGATGAATGAAGTTTGGTACGTTGCTTTGACATCTTTACTGCAAAAATATCGAATTTTCACTCCAATATAAAAGATTCAAAATTCATAATTGTTTCTATTCAAATATTCTAAAAAATACGGATAGCGCTACACTGCATAAGCACATCAGAAAATATGAAGATTAATACTACCATTGATCTTTATCATGATTGTAATTCCTTAGATTACTTTTAATAATAATAATAGTAAAATTAAAATCTTGATAAAAATTGCTTTCAAGTTTGGGCCAGACAGCATTTAATATCGTTCCACACCAAAGTGTACAGTTTATGAAGTTTTCTTCAATAAGAAACACCTGCCAAAATTTGAGTAAAGTAATGTAATTCATTTATTTGATCTTAGTAAATAACAGTTTATGATTTCAAGCCACAGCTATGAACTCTAAAACTTTTCCATATTCATAAATAGTTTATAGTTCACGCAACATTGAAGCCTTTATTTGCATTATTTTCCATTAGTCGGTCCTTCAAATCATGTCATTAAAAGTCGTGCTGTATTTTGCACAAGATTTTTCAAAAGCTGTGTTATTTATCCATTCAGATTTTAGCCTCTAATGAAGAAGTCTCTTTAGCATAACAAAGAAAAAATTGCTTAAAAACTGTAAAATAAATGCAGAATTTTTGAGTTTTTTTAAAATTTTATATATCTACCGTTTTATCTAAGAAAAGCATCTTCTTTGATAAACTATTAAAAAAAATTGTTAAGATAGTTTACTGAGTCAAAACTTTTAAAATGTTATCAGTTAAAATTCTTCAAACATTTTATTTAATTTATTTTGCTATTTCTTTTATCTACATCAAGGTATAAATACTAATAACCAAGTATTAAAAGTTAAATATTAATTGTTACTAATATTAATAAATATCTAAGCATTAATAACTAAACTCCCCAGATATAAATAATTTTAAAAAATGTTTTTATTGTTTCTTTTATGAACTTGAAAGAGATTATTTCATTCCGTTCATTATACAACTTTAAAAAGTAGTTGCATTATAAAAAATCGAACACATAATTTCATGCTATTACACAATGTAAATCTGAAAAGAGAAACAATATAACAGTATACTTTATTATATTCTTCAAAATTTAGGCTACTTTAAAACAAAAAAATTCAATCGCATCTGTTTATTTTGAGTGAAGAAAAATAATTGGAGGTAGAGATTAGAGTAAAAAACATAAATTTGCATTTTAAAAATAGTTTAATTGTAAATGCAAAATATATTTAATTTATTAATTATATATTGATAGCAATTTTTCAAATATATTCCTTCTGAGTTTCTAATGCTTCAGTGCGATGTTTAATCACAAGAGAGCATAAAACCACATTCTGAATAAAAATTCAATGGAAATTTAAAACAAAATTTCGTTCAAATAACCTTTATCCAAGAAATACTATTGAAACTAAATGCAAATTAAATCTAAGTACGCACAGACGCTTATGGGACACACAATTTGAGAAAAAATTTTGTTCTTGTTTTATTCAACGGGATCTTTTTCCTCTCTTACTCCGTGACCATTCACAACGCCCTTTTGCCCTAGAGGGCTCGTCGAGCCCTCAGTTCCTTTGACATTCTTAAATGGTCGTAAAACATCCATTGTGTTGACTCCCCTCCGATCCATCAAGATGTCCAAACTTGTTGGGGGAAAGAAAGACGTTAAAATGCGTCGGCCACACTTGGGGAACCGACATCCTCCTACGTTATTTTCCGTGCACAGCGAAAGAGCGTCGTTTCTTAGCCTACGTTAAAATACGTGCAGTGCCCTTGCCGTGACGTCTTGCGGCTACGTAGAAATACGTGTATAACCCTTAGAGGGTTAATACTTTTCTTGTCATGCTGATACTTTTTTGAATTATCACTTTTGAGGGCTTCTAAGAGTACAGACATAAAAGTGAATAACACTACGCATGCCAATTATGTGTATTGAAATTCCTCTATCTGGCTTTCTCCCCTTTGTAGTTAATGCGCTCAATTATTTTTGAACAGACTTACTGAGGAGATTGAGAAATTTTTACTGAAAATAAACCAGATTTCAACTGTTTAAATCAAAGCTAATATTTTGCCAAAAATTAGATAAATTGATGTATATTTTACAAAAATGTGCTTTTCCAAATATGGAAATTGTAAAAGCTGGATATTCATCAAAATCTCCATTTCGAAGTTTTTAATAATTCCTATACTTTCTCTATATTAAGTAATATGTGAAAGTAAAAACCTATGTTTTTTTTTCAATATTGAGTAATGGCACTTGCCATGGCAAGCAACCGCTGACACGATTAGCAGATTTTAAGCCTAAGAATTGCGTCTCTTTGTTTTATAAGTAGCGCCATCTGGGGCCAAGAGTACGACTTAGCTACTCACACGTCACAACCCTTTTTAGGGGACGGACTTCATTCATGAAAATTCATTCATTCATCTCAGATCTTAATTTAGACCTGGAACGGAGAACGATCACCTCTGACCCAGTACTCCCAGTGGTATTACTCACGATATGGAGGACTATGCGACCACGAACAGATTTAACGAGCGCCAGCCGTCATACACTCGGGGATTCTTTTGGTCGGTGAGCTTCGAACCCGTAACCTAAGGAGTACGAGTCCAACGCTCTACCAATCAGGCCTTCAGTGAACTTATATAAATCAAAATGAAATGAGGTTAAATAATACTTATTAACAACTTATATTTTTATATTTTTTATTTAAATAACTCCCAAATTTAAGAATAAATTCCCTACACATATTTTTAAACAAGTAATAAGGTACTAAAGGATAGAATTTTTAGCAAAATTGATAAAATTTCATAAATGATATAAAGGAATATCAGTTCTATTAATTTTGAATATATATTTACAAATATTGATAAAATCATGTTACAAAGCGTTTCAGTTAAAATGGTAACTAAATTAATCAATTTTTAATAATTATTTCTTAAGTATTTAATATTACCAATCATCAGAAATTCACAACTAAAAATAACCCTATTGTATATAGGATCTTCCCACTTAACGGAATTGCTCAAAACATTTGCCAACATTATTTATTAACTGTAGATAAATAAAAGTTCAGAAATGCACAATTTTTTATCATATGCGTCGATACCTGTGTAAAGTATATTTTTTTTCTAAGCTGACTCTCAACTTTGCAATTTTATCTGGCCATGAAATACCGATAAACCCTATGTATGAAGTGTCCACTCAAAATATCATTCACCTGAAGGTGAATGGATGGTTGTGGGAAAAGGATAAATTGATGATGCCTTTTATCATGATTATGTTTTCATCAGAATTGCTGCAATTCTGATGAAAAATAAGTTACAATATGAAGAGTTTTTACTTATCATAAATTATGCAATTCAATCTTCATAATCATTTTATCAACAGACTTGATGCAATTCTAGAGAAAAAATAAGTTGCATTATAAAGAATTCAATTATGCATTATAAATTTAGTGTTACCTTGAGAATTATGTAAGTTTCGTCATAATTATGTTCTTATCAGAATTGTGAATCTAGTGAACTATTAAATGAAAGAAAGACTTTAATTATGTATTATAAATCCATTGATACATTATGAATTATGTTTTCCTTGTCGCAATTGATGTAATTCCAATGAACAAATAGGTTACAATATAAAGACTTTTATTATGTATAATAATATTAATTTTTATTTTGTTCTTATCAGAATTATTGCAATTCTAATGAATAATTAAGTCACCATATTAAGATTGTAATCATGTATTAGAAATTAAGACATGGCATTATTAATTAAATAATTCCATTGGTTCAATTATATTCTCATCAATTCTCATGAACAATTAAGTCACCATATAAGGATTTTAATTATATATTAGAAATTTAAAGATGCATGATTGATTATGTAATTATTTCTTCATAAATAAGTTCTCTTCAGAATTCATGCAATTCTAATAAACAAATACATTGCAATATAAAGACTTTAAAATCACGTATTATATACTTATATACACATCACGAATTCTTTTATTCCTTCTTCATAATTATTTTCTAATCAGAACTAAGGCAATTCTAAAGAAAAAAAATATAGTACAGTATAAATACTTTAATTATGTATTATAAATTTAGTTACACATCATGAATTATTTAATTTCTTCAACATAATTATGATTTCATCAGAATGGATGCTATTCTGATGAACAATTAAGTTAGAATATAAAGATTTTAATTATGTATTAGAAATTTAAAAATATTTAATTAATTATGTAATTCCTTCGGGACAAATATATTCTCATCAATTTTAATGAACAATTAAGTCACATATGAAGATTATAATAATATATTAAGTATTTAGACATGCACAATTAATTATGTAATCACCGTGATTACTTTCTGATCAGAATTTATTCAATTCTAATGGAAAAATACATTACAATACACAGACATAACTTATTTAAAAATGTTGTATTTTGTATCATCAGAATCAATGAAAGCTTGGTGAACAATAATTTCTGATAGTAAGATTTTAAATATATAATTTGAAATTCAGAATTATCTTATTTTTTCATCATAGTTCCACTTTCGTATAAATATATAAAATTTTGTTGAACAAATAAGTCACCTCGTAAAAATTTTATCAATGTATTAGATATTTAGTAATGCATTATCAATTTTATGATTTCTCCGTCTTAGATATGTTCTGTTCAGAATCGATGGAATTTTCGGGAACAAATAATCATTGTGTAAAGATTTCAATAATGTATAAGAAACTAAGTTGTGTATTTTAAATTATGTAATTCCTTCGTCACAATTGTGTTCTTTTTAGAATTAGTGAAATTGTGATTATCGAATAAAATCACCATACAAAAATAATAATGTATTCTGTAATTTTGGAGCAAAAATAAATCACTATACAAACATATCAATAATGCATTCAGAAATTCTGATGCACAAATAAATCACCATATAAAGATTTTTAATAATGTATTAGCATTTTAGTGATATATTATGAATTATGTTAATGAGCGTTTCTAAAACTCAGTAATGTATAATTATGTAATTGCTCCATCATAACTACATTCTTGTGAGAATTATTTAAATCGCCATATAAAAATTTTGATAATGTATTATCAAATTATTAATGTATCACAATTATGGGATTTCGACTTTATAGGTATGCTCTCTAAAAAATTGATGAAGGTTTTATTAAAATACATGCTAAACAAATCAGTTTAATTCTAAGGTTCCAATAATATATTGATCAATTTGCCTTATGAAATTCCATTTCAATTTTTTGTTTTTTATATACATTATGATGGAAGTTTTTTTAAAAAATAATTTATACATATTTTTAAATATACTTTGATGTTTTTACTTCTTTTGCAACATTTTATAAAACTGTAATTTAACCAGTTATCTCTGGTATATATAGATTGCATGTCAAAGGTGCTACAAAAATTATTATAATATAATAAATATGATTTGATTTATCTCCATTAATATTCAAAATAATTCATTTCAGTATGTAATTTTAATTAAATTCAAAAATGGAGTGTAAATTTACCAATCTCGTGTTCGGTTTCAATGTTTTTGTAACGTTATTGTTTCTAGGCTTTGAAGTTCAGGAAATTTTTCTCAAGAAAAATAAATTTCTATTGCTTTCTTAATGCTTAAATTATTCTTGTATTAATTTATCAGTATTTTTTTATTAAATTTATTTTAATTTAATCCAATTTTAGGTACTAATAATTAATAAAAATTCTTAATGCAGCTGCGGTTTTTTCAAACTTGAGATGTATCATGTTCTGATCATATTTTTTAAGAATATTAGATATTTAAATAATACCTTAGTCTGTTTCTGAATACAAAAAAGTTGTCAAATGTTATTTATAAAATCACATTAAAATGCCTCTTTTAATATGTTGTCTAAAGTAACAATTCACTTAATCATCAAAATTAAATGCGAAATAAATTTTAGAAATCAGTTTACTTGACTATTTTATTTTAATTTAAAGAAAGTGCATGGTTTTTAATTAAAACTATGAAAAAACTGTTTTTAAAATCCCAAAAATCTAATTCAAATACAATTGTCGTTTAATTCTACCCTTCATGATCTCTGACGTATATATTTATCAGAGATATCATACTTCTTTCTATTCCCACAATTAGTTCACATTCTCCCTTTATATATTTATATATCTTGTTCAAATTTTCCAACGTCAATAAAATGCTCTTTACTCATCCACTCAAGTTCAAATTCATTTTTAAAACTTTTAATCGATGACACTCGATGCTAATACAGTTTTTTCAATATTAATTCTTTAATTACATTAATTTAATTTTTAATACTTTAAATAGAAACTTAGCAGTTTGTAATGAAAACTGAAATCAACAAGCTGTAGCTCAATTTGTAAAATGTAAGGATTTCAGTATTTTTCATGTGTAGGTGAAACATGCATATTCAATTATTGAGAAAATCAATCATTTTTTGATAAAATATTTATATAAGTTGTAATTAATTAATAAAAAGTAACAAAAATAAAATTTCCCTTTGTTTACTTAAGTAGGAATTTACTTTTGTTTATATTCCTTGTTCGCTTTTTTCCATATACAACTTTAGTTTATCCAAATATAATCGAAACAAGTTCTATATAGTTTTATTCCAGATTTATAACTTATTAAGGATTTACATAGGGTGGCAGATATATAAATATTTTTATATCGGTAATAAAATAAACAAGATAACGTTTGATAGATTAAGTTTCAGATCCCCCCTTTTTTTCGTGCTTTTTTCAAGTAGATTTCGTTGTAAACCTATGAATAGATTTTAATGTTTCTCTGAACCAGTTTAGTTGAAAAATGTTTCTTTATCTTCCTCGAATATGAACTATAAAGAAAAAACTGTAATTATCATAAATTTCGAACTCGAAATTTTGTCAAATCTTCTTGTTTTAGATTTCCCTGAGTTCGAAAAACATTCCAAAATATCTTTCTTTGATTAATTAGCAAAAATACCAGGTTAATAAAAGTAAAATCGAATAAAAAATAAAATAAGAAATCGGCATGAAGATTTTCTTTTGGGTCACACTCAAGCAGGGATTCACAAAAGATTTTTTTTTCTGGGAGGTGTCTAATGAAATTGACTTCTCGTGACCCGAAAAACCCCCTGAAATTGAGGTCTAAGAAAAACACCATTTTTTACAGAAATCAAGCAATGATTGCAATAAAAAATGTAAAAAATGTTGTATATATTAGGTCTTAATTTCAGGGGAATTTCGGGTCACGAGGTGTCAATATTATTTGACAAATAGTCAGATCCCTCACAGAAAAATCCTTGCCTGAGGGTGATCCGTGAGAAAAACTTCTGACCCAGATTCTTAATTTAGTTTTACTTCTTTTTGGTATTTTTAAGGTGGTATTTTTGCTAATTTGGTTATGTTCATCTGTACTTTAATAGTAGCAGCATTAGCGTTCTCTAAATACAACTGTGGTTTTTAGTTTAATTTATAAATAATTTTAGAGCAATTAGCTTGTTTCTGAAATAATCTTTAGTTTGGAATTTCATAATGTTTACATATGTGATTATTTCTCGTCTTTGACCAATGTATATCATAGACAAATTCCGTTTAGTGGAAGTACGTCTGTCTGGTTTTTCGCTTATAAACTAATATGATAACTGCAAAAGGTGGCAAACTAGATGGATAAAATTTGGTGCAAAGATTTAACATCTATAATGTGGACGGCAATTGAAGTTTGAGTTAAATTCAACCAAATGTCTACTGTTGTTCAGTACTTTCAGAAACATGTAAAGCAGACAAAATAGTAATTCAATAATTTAAATATGTCTGATTTGTAAGGGATTTTGCAGTTATTAGAGTAGTTCTTTATCAAATTTTTTTCAATCAATTTGTG
>JAOUZG010042725.1:2344595-2360025 GCA_026289955.1 Argiope argentata
AAACTTTACTGTAAGCACAATTTTTTCTGACAAAAGGCATTCTCTAAGCATAAACCAAAGCCAGACTCTGCTTTCTAACTGGCATAGATTAAATCTTGATTCATCACTTCAGAAAACTTGTTTCCACTCATCTACCTTCCTTGCACCACCTCAACAGAGCTGCGTGGAGGAATTTTGTAATCAAATATTTAAGGAAGGAGCCATGACCATAGAAACCTCAGCAAATACCTTCCTTGTGGATGATATTTACCGAAAAAACAGTTCCAAATGCTTGTTAGTAATTCTGGAGTATGTCAGTCATCAGTTTGGTGCAGTTTTTTCAGAATTTCTTTAAACAGTCGACGCCGTTTTCTATTTCTGAGCTCCAGTTGTCTACCGGGTCAAAACACATTATGATAAGCACACTTCACCTTTCGCTTCTCAATTACAAAAACCACATTAATTCATTAGACAAACACAGATGCTGCATACGTCAAACCCATACTCTGCTTTCGACGAGGAATGGATTGAATATTCATTCATCACTTCAGAAAACTTGTCTTCACTTATCTACGGTCCAATTTCGACGTCCCTTGCAACACCTCAACCACGCTGCGTGGATGAATTTTGTAATTAATTACCTATGGACGGAAGCACGACCGTTGAAACCAAGCAAATATGCTTCCTTGTGGATGTTATTTAGAGTTCCGAATGCTTGTTAAAATCTCTGTAGTATGGGAAACATATGTTTGGTGTTGGTGTGGCTTTTTCCACTTTTATTTGGACAGCGCCTGTCTCTAGATCCCAGTCTACAAGGTTGAAACACATTCCCATAATCACCTCTCACCTTCCACTTCACAATCACAAAAGTCAAGGTCAATTTTGGAATGTTTAACTCGCTAGCCAAACAATGATTCGACATACGCCAAACACAGACTCTGTTTTCCAACTGACATAGATTGATCTTGAATCATTACTTCAGAAAAATGGTTTTCACTCATCTACGGTCCAATTTTGAGATTCCCTGCATAGTTTAAATCAAACTACGAGGAGGAATTTTGTAATCAAAGGCTTATGGATAGAAGCCATTGAAACCAAGCAATATGCTTCCTTTCTGATGTTCTTTATCTAAACAGTTAAATGCTTGTTAAAAATCCTGGAGTCTGTTGGTTAACAGTTTGGCGTGGTGTTTCCAGAATTTCTTTGGACAGCACTTGCCTGTCTCTAGCTTTCATTTTTTTTTTGTCTACCAGGTCCAAGCTTATTCCTATAATCCCCCCTCACCTTCCACTTCCCAATCACAAAAGCCAAGTTCGGTTTTGGAATGTTAGCCAAACACAGACTCTGCTGTATATTCCATCCGCAGACTGCATATGCCAAACCCAGACTCTGCTTTTCAACTGGCATAGATTGAATCTTGATTCATCACTTCAGAAAACTTGTTTTCCCTCATCTACGATCCAATTTCGACATTCCTTGCACCACCTCAACTAAGCTGCGTAGGTGAATTTTGTAATCAAAGACTGATGGGCGGAAGTATGCCCATAGAAACCAAGCAAATATGCTTCTTTTCTGATGTTATTTATCGAAATAGTTCCGAATGTTTCTTAAAAATCATAATGTCTGGATCAACAATTTGGTGCTATTTATTAGAATTACTTTGTACAATACTCGTCTACCTCTACCTCTCAGGATGTTTTTTTTTTGGTCTACCGTATCGAAGAACAGTTTCTCAATTATGAAAATCCTTAAGGATCGGCCATTTCTAAGATATCAGAAAAAATGCCTTTCTTGTTGCCGGGAAGCTTTGAATTTCATGGCATCCTACAAGTGACTAATGCCAGTGATCGTTACCTACATGATATTTGAGTACAGGAGATGTGACGTTGATCAGGACCACAGATATTCTTGTTTTCATGGGTGCATAAATACTTATTGGTATAGTTTACTTATTGTTTGATATTGGTAATTATTGGCAGATACTGGTAATTATTTGTAGATATTGGTATTTAGTAGATACTGGCACTTATTTAGAGATATTGATACTTAGTAGATATTGGTACTTATTGGTAGATATTCGTACTTATTAGTAGATATTGGTACTTATTAGTAAATAGTGTATGATTTTAGTTGTTATAACTGAATTTACATCTCTCTTTTTTTCAAGGTTTTAGTTCAGTATATTCCTACAACATTTATATGCATGGGTAAAGACGGAAGTATCGTTCGACACAATGAGGGTGGCCGGATAGATATGAAAGGTATGTGTATAGTTTTCAGTTTTCTACAGAAAAAAAGAACCAGCAATATGTTGTTATTCATGGCACTTGTCATTGACAAGCCCCCTGCTGACACAGCAGCAGATTTAAGCCGAAAGGATCATCTCTTGTTTTCGAAGTAGTGCCAACTAGGGTCAAGAGTACGACTTAGCTACACGCTCGCCACATTTGATTGCACAACCCAGTTTTACAGAGGGGCACAGTCACATATCTCACAGATAGCCCACAGAAGAACAACCATGCCCTAATCGGGACTCGAACAGGAACTCCCAGAACTCCGGGCAGAAACTAGAATGTTCATTTCTTTTTGAACTCTTCTCTCAATTTATTAGGTAATACAACTCTTTTTTGAAAAGCCTTTCCTGTTACTTCTCTTATACACGAATTCTTATTATGTTTATAAATCCTTCTTTCATTTTATTGATTTAATAAAGATGGATATTAAGTTTAGTTTGGCTTTGTTACAACATCCGATTTGGAATTTATACTACGGCTGTTTTAGAACGGACCTAGTAATTTTGAGCAGAGGTCAAATGTGCACCAGTAGGAGGACGTTTGCCCCCCCTCCACGGATTAACTGCTTACACAATGGTTCTTCGTCGAAATTGGGTCTCACACGAGATCTTCCAGTTCGGAAGATAAAATCTTGCCATTAGGCCACCACGACCATTCTTTGATACTAAAATACTTAATATAGTTATTTTTATTTGGAATAAAACACTTTTGACGAATACGTTTATTATTTTATTTATTTATTTTCTGCTTCATTTTGAAATAAAAGCTTCTAAAAAATCCACATTTATTTGTGTAGAACGGTGTCTAGAAGTAAAGCAGATTTTGGAAAAAAAAACGATAATAACCAAGTTAAATTAGCTATTAATTAATTAAGCTTGAATAGAATTAAACATTTTAATGTCTATTACAGAAGCAGCATAAGACAGTTTCAATCAATAGCATGGTGAGATGAGAATACTAAACATGTGAGATGGGAATGCCAAAGCACAAAAAGTGTTTACTTAATTTTTCTTGTTCTTCTATTTCTTCTTTTCTTTTAAAATGGAGCCTAGAGATGTTCAGAATTAAATTCTGGTGCATCCATCCAGACGAACAAATTGAGAGTTCTTTTGCTCAGATCCCTTAAGCCGTTTTAAGCTTGCGCGAGGTAACTTTTTACATTAGATGTTAAATTTCATATTCATCTGATTCGACATGAGTGGATTCGCTATCTCTTGTAAACTAAATTAACTAAACATTTTAATTAACTATTATTCCTTAATTGAAACAAGTTTACAGTTCTTAATATTACTTACTACATTTATATAAATATAATTATTTGATGCAAAAACAACACATCATAAAGTGTATAGTAATAATAATATTTTTTTTTTTAATTTCTTGATAACAAATTTGCCTATCGGGTTCAGTTTTTGGAATTATAACTAGAGTCAAAGTTCCCGATTTTCAATGTTAATCTTCAAAAGTAGTTAAAAATTCCATATTTTTTTAATGCTTTATATATAATTTCATTTAAGGAATCGATTTTGGAAAAAATGTGCTTATTAACTTTTTGTTTTATGTGAATTTTAAAATCATTTGTTTGTTTTTTCAGGGGTGATGAATATAGCAACGAAAAAAGAATTATTGAAGTATTTTGCTTATTGTCTAGAGAAAGATAAAGAAATGGTGATAAAGCATGGCAGAAATGTACATATACTCATTTATTTATTTTCATTGAATAACATGAAAAATGCAATATCCAGCATTTATTGAAATTTAAGAATACTTTAATATATAAATTAAAGTAATTATCATGCTTTTTCGCATCTGGACTGTTATTATCATTGAAGCTATTGTACTGTTAGTGTTATCATTGAAAAGACTCCGATTAGTAATCAGTAACTGTACTGTTTACTGTACAGAAAAACTGTAACTGTACTGAAAAAGTCCACTATACTAGCTGAATTCAGTGGTATAACGAATGCATGTTGAGTCATACGTTTAGTTGAAGTTGAGTCAGCAGCGAATTTGACGGATCACTCCACGATACTAAGCAATTAATTTATTGAGAGTTGAATCATGCGCTGAGTCTTGGAATTTAGAATTGAAACAAGATATGAATCGTATAGTAGTAAGTTGGCATTTGAGTTAAGCTAAAGTGAGTAGGCACTAGAAAATAGCAGACGTTTGGAGGAACTTTAGTGAATAATTACGTGCATTCTCTCTTCCTGCTGAGCTCTGTCTGCCCGCTGTGTGCTGTTGTAATTCTTTACTACCTGTTAGTATTAATGGGTTGCTAATTGTTGTAAATTACATATTAGTTATGCATTTATAGTCTGAATACTCATAACTTCAGGTTAATTAGCATCGTTATTTATTACTAAATCATGTCGACAATACACTTACAATCGCGAACTCGTTTACTTTCGTCGAGTTCATAGTATTGTGTACAGAAAGTTTTATTTTTTAAAAAAATGTCCAATATATAACAATAATAAGACACAGGTTATTTTTAAATTGACATTTCATATTTTCGGGCTATCTTTCGTGATCATTCAATAACTCACTAAAAGGAAACTACAAGTGCTATTGTAGATCCGTTATATTTATTACAGAAAGCATATTTAAGTAGCAGAACGATCATGAATGGATAACTTGTAGTAATCATATTTCATATCCGCAACTATATATCCCAACAGTACTTCCCCAAAGTTCTAAAAATTATAAATTTAAATTTAGCATCATCATAATTGCATCCAATATAACGCCATCTTGATACATGAGAAAGTCATCTTCATGACCAATTAGAATACAATGTTACAGTCATAGAAATCGGGCAGAAATATTGCTTTCTTTGACTTTCTAGCAATGTTGCTTTCCATGATTTTTCAGCAATGTTGCATTCTATGATTTTTCAGTAAAGTTGCTTTCTATAACATTCCAACAATGTTGATTTATATTATTTTTAGAAATGTTGCTTTTTATAATTTTTTTAGCAATGTGGCTTTCTATGATTTTCTGACATTTTTGCTTTCTATGATTTTCTAATAATGTTGATTTCTGACATTCTAAAAATGTTGCTTTCTATGATTTTTAACAATGTTACTTTCTATGACATTCTAGCAATATTTCTTACTTTGAATTTCTAGCAATGATGCTTTCTGTGATTTTTCAGTAATGTTTCTTTCTATGACATTCTAACAATATTGGTTTCTAAGACATTCTAACAATGTTGCTTTCTATGACATTCTAGTAATAGGGCTTTCGATGACTTTTTAACAATGTTGCTTTCTATAATTTTTTAACAATGTTGCTTTCTATGACTTTATAGCAATGTTGCTTTCTATGACATTCTAGCAATGCTGCTTTGAGTTACTTTCTAGCAGTGTCGCTTTCTATGACTTTCTAGAAATGTTGCAAGCAATGCTGAAGTCATTGAAAAATTAAAATAGTATTATTTTGGTGAAGGGTTCTGGATGAGCAGTTTATTGTTTTATGGACTTCAACTATGAAAGTTCATCAAGCATTCATGGCTGTATTTTTTTTTCTGTTAGCATTGCTCTTCCATTTAAACAGGAATTAAATCATTGTAATTGCAATTGTTCAAATGTTTCAGAGTTGTCTGAAATTATGCTTCTAGTTTTTCTAGCACTGTTGAAGTTTCCGAAGAATCAGTGCTAATAATTGTCAACGGTACGACTGAGCAGCTTACCTCTTTCTGAACATCAGCTGGGAAAAGCTCAGCGAAAATTTATGGCTGCTTCTTCTCTGCTTAGAATTATTCATTCATTTTACTAGGAGTTAAATCATAGCAACTATAGATTGATTCCAAAAAAAAAATCAATGTATCTGTGGCATCTATACTTAAACTGATTCTTAGTGTTTTAAGTTTTGAGAATAATTTTTATCAGCAAAGTTGAAATATTAGAAGAAGCAGTACCAACAAATTTTGATAGTTCCGATTGAGTAATGTTTTTCTTTTATGCACCCTTGGTGGAAAAGTTCAATGAATACAAAGGGCTGCTTTTCATCTGCTTCGGATTGTTGCTCTATTTTTTCAGGAGTTTATCTTTGTGACATAAATTTTATAATTAAGGACTTTGTGGCATCCATTATTCAACTAACTTAGAGCTACTTAAAATTAAACGCATTGTTTTCACAGCAGTGCCGAAGTCATAAAATTGCCAACAGATGATATTTCCGATTGATCAGTTTATCCCTTTTATGAATATCTGCTGGAAATGTTAAATGAATAACCAAGGCTTCTTTTTTTCTGCTTAAGATTGCAGTTCTATTTTATTTGTATTTAAACCATTGAAATTATAATTTTATTCAAAAAAGCAATTAATGGTTTCGTGATATGCATTGTTCAAGGTACATAAAGTAAGACTTAATTTTTCCGGCAAAGCTGAAAACTCAGAAGAAGTAGTCAAACAACTGTCAATGGCTTCGATTAAAACGTCTATGGTATTTTGAACTTCAGATGGGTAAGTTCAGCAAACACCTATGGCTGTTTATTCTTAGGGTCGCTCTTTCAATTTACCAGGAGTTAAATCATTGTGATTGTAACTTAACAACTCCAAATAATAATAATAATAGATCTCCAGCATCCATTGTTCAGAACTCATACTTTATCCAAGTCATGAGACAGCAGTTTCTCATGACATACTGCTTATTATTTGAGCGGACAGGGATGGCATGTGTTTTGTTGTATGCAGAATCAATATCGCAGATATGTCACACCGTTCAGAGATTTTCCTCTGTAACTCTCATAATATCAATACATCGATTTTTTTCCTTCAAAACTCTAAATCAAATAATAGGTTTTCTTTTTTGAAATATCAATTTTGTTTATCGATATATTAAAAAATTGGTTTAGTTTGTTTAAGTATATTGCTTAAAATGGATGAAACAAAAATAATATTCCAACCTTGTTATAATATACTTCTGTTTTATGGCATCGACATCATAAGATGTCATAGTTATAATCCTGTCTTTAATAATACAATCTCTTATTATTATCATTATTAATTCAGCAATTTTAGTAAGATTTTGAATAGAAAAAATAGGTTGAATACGCGTAATATATTTCTGTAGAAAGTTAATAAAAAAATTTTTTATTTAACACTCTAGCTTGGAACGCCTTTTCATTCAGGAATTTATAATTTTGAGGAGTTCTCATATGCCAAGGCTGTAAGCCTGAAAAGTGAGTTTATTTTCTATAAATCCACGCATGCGCTTTAACGATTTATTTATGGAGAGTTTCCCAATGGTAAATAATAATTCATAATTATAGCATGAATAATTTAATGTCAGCGAATTTTCAAGCGTTAGCAAAATACTTTTTATTCATCCATATTCAAATACATTGTTTTAAACTTGAAGTGGATGGCACTTGGTGTTAATGCGGGATTTTTTCAAATATTAATTCATTAATTAAATTTAATTAATTTTTAATACTTTAAATAGACTTGTAGCAGTTTGTAATGAAAATTTAAATTTACACGCTTTAGCTCAATCGGTAAAATGCAAGTTCATGTCTGACGAAAATCAATAATTTTTGGATCAATTATTTATACTAATTGTAATTATTAGTAATAAAATTGTAATCATTAGTAATTAAAAGTAACTACATTTTTTTTCTTTTTATCCCTAAGTAATAATTGGTAAAAGAAATTTTATATTACTTATTATTAATGCCGAAATTGTAATAGCATCTTAATATGACTTCTTTGAGAGAGTTTGAGGGAAAGAAAAATTGTGCCATTAAGATTTGATACTCAAATAGAGATTCATTTCATTTATATATTTTTTTATTATTTAATTTTTCAGATTTAGAGTTTATGCTCCATTACTTGAAAGTATTTTTTGACAACTATCCTGAATCAATTCGGCGTATCCGAGTGATTAATGGTAAGAAATGAATTCAACATAATTGCTTTGTCATTCATAATCCGAATGGTGTGGTTCAGTGTATTTAATCCAGACGGTGGTTCAGTTATTCAAATCAAGTCCGCATTTATACAATAACAAAACTTTCATTACGAATACAACTATCAGCAACTTCTGCTCTCTTCGATGGCTACAAGCCTTCTTCTATCGGGAATTCACAGCGCCATCTATATGTTAGTGTGTTTTAACAATAATCAAAGTTTTTCTCTCTGAGTATTTTAATTAATTTTATATTATCAATGTATTTAGTTTTATTATTTTCCTAATAAGCACGTCGAAATTATTGATGGACTTCTATACCTCATTAAGCATTTCATTAGGAAAAATGACAATTCTATACCTCATTAAGCATTTCATTAGGGAAAATGGCACTTCTATACCTCATTAAGCATTTCATTAGGAAAAATGGCACTTCTATACCTCATTAAGCATTTCATTAGGGAAAATGGCCCTTCTATACCTCAATAAGCATTTCATTAGGAAAAATGGCACTTCTATACCTCCTTAAGCATTTCATTAGGGAAAATGGCACTTCTATACCTCAATAAGCATTTCATTAGGAAAAATGGCACTTCTATACCTCATTAAACATTTCATTAGGAAAAATGGCACTTCTATACCTCATTAAGCATTTCATTAGGAAAAATGGCACTTTGATCCATAGAGGTTCGCCACCCATGGTCTAAAGGGTCAATTCTCAAATTTTTGAACTGTGGTTGCCAGACTCTTTTTTTATTTTTTTGAAATATTGTTCAACAATGAAAACACGTTGTTTTATCGTGTAACGTTCCATTTTACTAACCCTAAACTATCAGTTATGAAATGAGGACTTTTTAATATGGTTGCTGACTTTTTACTTCAATAATTGTAGAAAATTCAAATTTTTTGGACACCCTTTACAAAAGAGAGATAGAGAAATGATGAGTTTATTACGCTTGTAAATGTCTACGTTTGATTACAGATTTTGAAGAATTGGGTTCTTGAAATTGAAACTACCTTCAGGCTTATCTGAAAAGCCTGGAAAATCAATGGATATTTACGTCATGATTAATAACTATCATTAATTGTTTTTTATCAAAACGTTGCATAAAATTAGTAAGATGACATCCTGTTCATAGCATTACCGATATTTTTGAACTGATTTAAATTAATAAATAAAATAAATACTAATTGCAAATTTATATATAGAAATGTATAATACAAATAATATTACAAGAAGGTTTTAAAATATTAATAATAAGTATGTTTCCTTTTTCTTATTTTTTAATATTTCCAGCGCCTGTTTTTTTCTATTGGGCCTTTGCAGCAGTGAAACCAGTGCTTCCTGATTCTACGACTGAAAAAATGCGAATCTATGGCACAAGTAGAGTATTTTTTTTATTTCAGTAATTCAAATTTCTTTTGCATTGAAAAAGTCGTATTTAAATGTGCAGATCTAGTTAATCGCTTCTAATTAAGTGGTTTAATATATGAATCAAAAGTCATACCTTGACTTCCCTACCACCACAATAGCAATTGGTGGTGACTGTGGTTGAGTCCTAATGACCATCAACAGCCACGGTACAACCCTTCCAGTAGAAAGTAAATTCCGTCATCGATGTGAGGAACTTACCCCCACCTATTAGTGTATCCTCCAGGGAGGCAAGATCCAACCACCATGCCGGAAAGATCTTATCCGCATTTAAAGGTGTTCTTTGGGGGAGGGGGTATTACTATTATCCAGAAAGCAACTTGTGATGGGGATCATATATGTTAAGGGGAATATGGCATAGGTATACTCCGTCCCGGCCGAAGCCATTCGGATTTAACGATGAGCCGCCGCAAAGCAACCCCCACCGAGCACGGAAGTGCAGGTTAATCAGCCTAATTTTCATAAAATAATTCAAAGAACCAGATCGGAAAGAGATCCAAATTTAGATTCTCTAAAATTGTCACCGTGTTTCTAAATATAGTAATTATCAAACATTTCAACAGTTATTAGAGGAACATAAAAATGTAAACAACGTTAACTAAGAAAATGCTGTTAAAAAGAAAAAGGTATAAACATTTCAACAGATATAAGAGGAACATGAAAATGTAAACAATGTTAACTAAGAGAATACTGTTAAAATAAAAAAGTATAAAACAATTAAATACAAAGGAAGTTCTTGGGAGCCCAAAAGCAAATAACATATATACCAAATAAAGTTTCCATATACAATAAAGATGTAAGAAAACAAAAGTCAAAGCAAAGAGTGATTTCATTCGTGCTCCACGGATTCCAACTGCATAAGATTATTGATAATTTCAGAAGCACTTGTTGTAAAGAGAGGGAATTTTAATAGCAATTTGATGTCCAAATTTCTCCAGCCTAATTGCCATGTTCAGCGGGAGTTTTCCCATAAATCACATTCCTGTATATGTTAAGGGGAAATGATATAATTATACTTTGCAAAATACTAGACACCTTTGCTCTCCTATTGGTTCACCAAATTTCCCTATACTTATAAAGGAGACTGCAATTTATATTTTTATAAGTCATTTCAAGATATAGAATTCGTTAAATTTACAATTATCTTAAATAATGTTTCAAGAAATATTCTCGAATCTGTTTTCTTACGTTATCAACCGATTCATTATTCGCGAATAGTATATTTAATAATTTATTAAATTAAAACTATTAACGTATGGGAGGAGAAGAATCTCAGATAAATTTAGGATCTCATCTGTAAATTATTATCATCGTATACGTACTTCCAGATTTAAAAACCTAAGTAACTATTAACTGAACTGTTTTAATCTGTTCCCGTCGAAAGAAATTATAAAATATTTCAGCAAATGGCTGTATCAAATGAGAAAATATATTAGTAAATCGTCCACTTTGAATGGATCTTTCATCTTCAATTGTTCGTTCATTTTAAATAGATAGTTCACTTTGAATGAATCGTTCACTTTGAATGGATCGTTCACTTTTAAAAAATCGCTCATTTTGAATGGAGAGTCCACTGTGAAAAAAATCATCATAAAAATTCTTCATTCTGAAATTGAAAAAAGTTACTATTCTTAACGAGAATTGCTATTTTCTAAATAAAGCATAAGACATAATATTACATTTGAAATATCAAATCAATTTAAAAGAGTTGTATAACAAAGAAATTTTGCAGATGAATCAAATCATGGAAATTAAGCAAGACATTCAAAAACATCTGAAATGAAAGTAAAACCTAGTTTACTTATAACAATTTGTAATAATGGATAATGTAATATTAGAATCATCACTGAAAATATATCAATGTCCCTTCGAGGCCTTTACGAAATTTGTTAGCCTAGCAAAAAATTTAAAACTTTGGTAGAAAATCAAAAAAATGTAAATCTAGAAATTTCTGTTCTTTTTTTACATTATTTTACTCGATATTAAAGTCCGATATAAGAAATTTCTTCTAGAAAATTCCATGTCACTTTAGAACAATAAACAGGCCGAAACTATCACATGGGGAGTTAATTCTGCCTTTAGAGGGTTGATCTTAATGCGACCCCTGCCGCTATACTTTTGAGGGATATTGCTGTTTCTCTGTCTGTTTATGCTTAGTTTCTATAACTGTTATTTTACGTTTTCGCATCGGCTGAGTTTTAATACCCGTTCTTACATTTTCTCCTTGATTAAAATATAGTTTACAATCATCCAATATAACAGAGTTTTTCCACAGCATACCCATCGGACTGTTCCATGATTTTATTTATAAACATAAGCGTCTTGAAAAACATTGTTTGGAGTATACTCATAAAGACTTAGATTTTTCCTAATCCGTTTGCAAATGGTTATGTATTTTATGAAAAATATCAATCTTTGATATATTATGTTCTTTATAGATAATTTGATGTGAGATCTTGACAAAAATGAAAATACTAACTGTATTACTGGAAAAATCAATTGCATGCTTATTATGAAACGAAATCTTGTCAACTTTACTTCATCTAATTTACAAATATAAAAGAAATATTCTATTTCTATTTTTTTCTTTACATCTAACTAAATGAATCAGAGCGTTCAAATTCATAAATTTCGTAATTAATAACGCCATAACTCACATGGTCTATCTTTCCTCGCCTCGTTATAGTGCCCTAATAATAAGTCAACATTCTAATGATAAATTCTCTATGGGTTTTCCATGATGCATTAAACTCCGTAGCAAGTGCCGTATTTTCTATTCTTTAAAACCACTTTTAGAAAACAGAAACAGAGGACGAGTACTTTTTCCACAACAATAATGAAAAAATCAACAATTTTTTCACAATTAGGATTTAAAACTTTGACTAGAACATATGCTGAAGTTCCTACGTATTTAGTCCATATGTTGATCTCTAAGTATTTAGAACCACTAGTATTTTGTATTAAAAATTTTGAAGCACCAACTAAGCTCTGAACCTGTTTGCTATTCTCTGTCTATAAGTGCTAAGTTTCTGTATTTCGATACTTGTTGTCGTTTGTGTTTCGATACTTGTTGTTCTATTTTCTCCTCAAACTATCAAATCTGAAAAAAAAAATTTCCCCAGCACACCCATTAGGCAGTTCCGTGATTCTGTTTATAAACATAAGTGCAATAAAAAACATTGTTTGTAGCATGCTCATAAAGACTTAGATGTTTCCTAATTCGTTTCCAGAATGTTACACCATTTATGAAAAATGTCAATCTGTAATCGATTATGCTCTTCATAGATAATTTGATTCAAAATATTGGATAAGGTACATATTGATTGTATTTCTTACAATCTCAATTGCATGCTTATTAAGAAATGAAGTCTTATCTATTTTACTTCATCTAATTCACAAATATAAAAGAAATATTCTACTTCTATTTATTAATTGTACATTTAACTAAACGAGTCAGATAATTCAAATTCATAAATTTCATAACTAATAATGCTAAAACTCCCATGGAAGATGATTTATATTTCCTCGTTTCGTAATAGTCACACAACGGTAAGTTAACATTCTGATGATAAACTCTCCGTGGATATTCGGTGATGCATAAAACTCCGTAGCAAGCAAGTGCCGTTTTTTTTCTACTTATTAAAACCACTTTTAGAAAACAGAAACGGAGGGCGGGTACTTTTTCGACAACAATAATGAAAAACCCAACAATTTCCACACAATCAGGTTTTAAAACTTTGACAACAATACAAATATTGATGTTACAAAATATGAATAGGTTCCTATGTATTTAGTCCATATGTTAAACACTAAGTATTTTAAACCATCAACTTCGTATTTTGTATAAATATTTTAAACCATCAGCTTAGTATTTTGTATTAAGTATTTTAAACCACCAGCTTAGTATTTTGAATTAAGTATTAAACCATCAGCTTATTATTTTGTATTAAGTATTTTAAACATTCAGCCTTGTATTTTGTATTAAGTATTTTAAACACCCAGCTTAGTATTTTGTATAAATCATTTTGAACCACCAACTAAGTTCTGAACCAGTTTATACTAAATTCCTGTAACCTTGTTCTGAGATAGTTTTGAAAAATTTTGAAATATGACAAGAGAAAGTAATGAATGTTATTAGAATGGACTAAATATACATTTTATGGTTAAATGTTTTTTTTTTCATATGAGAACATGACGCTGAGATTTTTAAAGCCTCAAAATGCGTAGGCACTAAACTGGCGATTTATCGCTTTTGGGGCCTCACTTTTTCGGTTTTAGGGTTATTAGAAAATAATGCAAATGATTGTATCATTTGATGACTTATCACAAACAAAAAGCTACAACATGGCAGGAATGTCCGCCAAGGACCATATTCTGGATATATCGAAGCATGCGTTATCCGATAATCCCATGTTTGTTTCTAATCTGTTTAAACTGGTTAAAGTTAATTGGTTAATTAATTTAATTAAGACAAACTATGTCTTAAAAATAAAATGTTCTCATATGATAACATAAAATTTGAGACGGCAGATTTCATTTTTTAAAATTAACTTCATTCCGAAGTGGGAAAGTTTTTATTTGATACAATCAATTTATAAGGAATTGTTCACTGAAAGTTAGGTAAATTTCTTATGACAGTAACAAGAATTATGAGTATCTAAGATTTATAAACATTTTTATCCACACTGACAGAAATTTGAATCAATTGAAATAAATATATTAATTGATTAAATACAAAATTTTATATATTTTCTAGAAAAATACTCTAAATAACGTTGATTCTAATGTATGTAAATTAAAATAAATATCAATCATTCCAGTTTAATATAAATCTTTAAAAAAATTAACATTAACCAACTAATAGATTTTGTTATAATTGTGAGGTGAATGACTCTACTGTTACTATTTTGCTATAGTTATAGATTGATATTTATTTTTATGTGAAAAATCTTTTAAAGATAATTTTCCTTCTTTTGCCTCCGTGCCAAAGAGAGTTAGCTATTTTCTTCTTTAAATCCAGGTACAACCATGAAGCAAATATTTATTAAAGCTTTGCCCTTAAGACTACCATAACAAATAAAGTTTGTCATACGATTCATTAGTTTTTGTATACGATATTTCGGACAAACCATCAAAAATACTATACGCGTAGGCTCGGATTGTGTTACCAATTTGACCTTGTCTCGAAAAAATGTACAGAAAAATAATCACATAGAATTTAATCTTGTGTTTTGAAGTTAAATACTTCTTCGATACATGTAATAAAGGATGTTCAAAAATTAAGGCGAGATTTGAATTTGTCACTACTCTTGGAGTAAAATGTTGGCAACACTTTAAAAAAACAGTTGACACCTGATTTTGAAGAGTTAGTAAAAATGGAACAATGCACAATAGAACAATGAGTTAATGGAAATTTTGGATAAAAAAACACAATAATTTATCTTCGAATCGAAATCTGATGGTGCTATATTACATGATCTAGAGGGTCAGTTATAAGATTTTAGAATGAGGCTGTTTGCCTTTCATTATTTGTTAAGTATTGTTCTTCAATTAAAACATATTGTTCTAATGTATAACGCTCCATTTTTAATAACCTTAAGCCAGTGTTCGACAAACTTATTAGCCAAAAAGCCAAATATGAACATTAAAACCATTTTTTAAAAAATTGGTAGCCAAATCCGCTAGTTTATTACTCTAAAGAAGTAGTACACTAAATAAAACTAAATGTCATACTTGATAAATATTTATTAAAGCGAACGATGAGCCGCACTTAAGGAGCCAAAGAGCCACATGCGGCTCCGGAGCCGCACTT
>JAOUZG010042725.1:2360035-2392095 GCA_026289955.1 Argiope argentata
CGCACTTAAGGAGCCAAAGAGCCACATGCGGCTCCGGAGCCGCACTTTGCCGACCACGGCCTTAAACTATCAGTTAGGAAATTAATAGGATTAATTTCCTAACTGATAGGAAATTAATAGTAACTATCAGTTACTATTAATAGGATTGTGAAAGCTTTACTGTAAGAATGGCGTCAAATTCAAATCTTGTGTTAATTTTGATAGACTCTTTATATTTGCAAAGAAACACCTAATAAACAAGATCCTCAGAAAATGTGAGCAGAAATGATGATTTGGTGTATAAATATTACAATGCTGATATATTACGCATAATTCAAAAAGTGGAATTTGTAAATTTATCTTATAAGGACACCTTAGATTTTTGTTGTTGTTGTTAGTGTAAGTAATAAATAAACTTCCCCTTCCTACAGGTGGTTGGATAGAAGACCTATTGGAGTTCATCCACCCCGACGTCTTACCCGTGTATCTCGGAGGGAATAAAACAGATCCCGATGGAAACCCGCTCTGCAAAGAAATTGTGAGTTTGAACTTCTCTGGTGTAAAAGCGGAATCAATAACGTCTTCTTCAGATAGAGCATTTTTACTTCATAAATATCAGTAAATTTAAAAGCAAACGTGAATAATTCAATAGAATGATGTTACAGAACTACTCAATTCTTTTAGTTATCTAAAACAACTTGTACAAATTTTGAAATTTTCCATTTAAAATAAATATACTATTTAATGTCACCACATATATTATTTTCTTAGTTTGGGTCGAATTTTGTAGTCAGTCGACTGGCAGAATGGCGTCCAACAGTCATATTCTGTCAAGGTAACAATACTAAATTCGAGCCAACAATCGATCTTTCACCAATACCATGCAAACCGTGACCTTCAATCTCGAAGGTCAAGGCATGGAATGCGTTATACTATAATTTTAATGCGGATAAAGAGAGAGGGAGAATGTCACTATTGGCAAATATTCGAGAAGGTTTGTGGGAGACCTATCCCCTTTGATTTATGTTATAGTAATAATCAATATTCACTGATTGTTTTATTTCAGATAAACTGGGGCAGGCCAATTCCGACAATCCATTATTTGAAAAACAGAAGTAAGAAACTGTCTCTGGAAGCCGATGTTGAGAAATTCACAGTTCCACCCTTTTCCAAAGAGGAAATAAATTTTGAAGTGAAGGAGGAAAACTTACACCTGGAGTGGGAGTTTGAGACGAAAAATAAGGACATTACTTTCTCGCTGGTCTTCAGAGAAGAATCTTCTAAAAATTCCGAACCTGTAACACTTATTCCTCCACAAAGAATAGACACCCGTTATGAATCCGAGAAGGGGTGGTTCAAATGCCGAAGACCAGGCAATTGTGAGTATCCAATCCCTTCTTTTCTTCCAATAAGAATTTTGAGTAGCTTTTCGTATTACACTTATTTTGCATTTAAAATATTTTTGAATTTCTAATTATTTCTTCAATTGATGGTGCCGTATTCGATGTTAAATTTATGTTCTCTTTTACGCTAAATTTATATTTCTTTGTGTGAATTGACTTTTTAAAAAAATTATTACTTTTTTTTAGATACAATCGTTTTCGATAATTCCTTCAGCTGGATTTACTCGAAAGAAGTTTATTTCAGAGGCCGATTGTACAGTCCACGGAATGATCATATTTAAGATGCGACATGACATAAATATTTATCAATACTGTAGTATCATTAAAAAATCATGCAACTTTCCATTTTTAGTGGTAAATATATTGATATAAACTATTTATCATATTATACTTCAGCTAAATTAATTTATATCATACTTTTGTTTTCAAATAAATGTTTCTTGCTTTTATATACGTGTTTAGTGTGCTTCTTGCACACACATATATCCAAAGAATTCAAAGACGTTTTTATTAGAATGAAAAAATGTTTCATTGTTGGCAAAAAAGATTATTTAGCGCTCTTAATGAAGACCGGTTTATTTTTATCGCCCAATTAATTCTAAATTGATTCCCCACAAAGATTAATCTGTTTTCAGTAATTATTGATGAATCAATCCCAAGATTCTGAGAGATATGATATCGCAGATACTAGCTACTTCTTTCTCATCACACGCCTTGATGACAAATGAAGTTAAGTTACATTGAGAAGTTTTGCATGGACATCTGAATATCCCAAATTTGACCATATGCCCCCTAGATATGTATGACTAACACTAACGGTTTAGAAAATAGATATTGGTACCAATAAGAGTAGATGCCTAATGTATTAACTACGATTGACCTAAATAAGACAGAATAATTGAATAAATAATCTAATTCAATTTAAAGGCTCACAGAAATTTTTCTTCTTTTATTTTCCAGGAAATATTATTTATTTCAATTGATGCAGGCATATTCTGAAAATAACAATGTTCTTGATTTAATTTGCATTGAAAGAAATTTAAGCTTTTTCGAAAGTTTGGCAACAAAATGGCAACGCGCTGATTAAGGTTAATATTTCTCATTCACTCATATTGTTGCCGAGCAGGCAAAATTTTGTTTTATGTTTATCGCCTTTGACGATCAGTTTTTAGATCGGAAATATTTGTTAAATAAACATTTCGACTGAATCTTTTGTTGGTAATGTAATCACCATGACTTTTACAAATATTTTTTAAAGTATTTAAAATAATATTGACAATCATTAAAGTTATAATATTTAAACAGCCTTCTACAGTTATATTTATTGTGATATGTACCTATCTAATTATCTATTCAGTTTTCTAAAAAAATTAAATTTAATTTTGTGCGGAAAAGGATTATACTGAAAATATTCCATTTACACGCTAACTGAATCGAAACACATTTATTAAAACTATACAGTCAGAACGAAAATTTAGTCAATGTAAAATAATAAAAGAATAGATCCAAATCCAAGTTGCAAAATCATTTGCAAAACAAACCTTTCAGGTTCAGATCTTAAAAAGTTATTATCAATAAAATCAAAAATTGCGAAAATAATTTCAAAACGGTTTAAAGTTGTCTTTTCAAATCAACTATTGTTTTCATACTTTATTATGAAATTACAAAATTTCAATAAATTTAAACTATGATTAACAAAACAATAGTTAAATTATTCAAGGTTAAAATATTACAGAAGAGTGAGGTTTATACGCTTTCATAAATAAAATTTTGAATAGTGCGATGGAGAGACAATACATTCAAAGTAATGACAGCACTTTCATAAAAAAGAAATATTTGTTCCGTTTCATGTGTAATGTGCCCATTTTATATTCTAATTTGTTTTATATGGAATGCAAAATTCTTTTTTTAATGAAATATATTGGGGGAATATAATCCTTCCTCAATGTATTTTTTAAATTCATTTTTTAATATATTCTTTTAAAAAATTCATTTAAAAAATTTAATATTTATAAAAAAATTCATTAAAAATATAAACTTATTATATTACGAAATAATGACTAATATTGAGAGATTTTGTTTTCATTTTTAAGGATTTAAAAATAATATTTGTGCGGTACTATTTTCAGAGGTTTGCCGTCTCTGAAAATTACGTTCCAAACGTTAATTTTAACTTTAAATGAAAAATTAACGCTAAATTTTCATTAATGTTTATTAATCAAAAATCTAAAAAAATTCAAAAAATGCCGCACTGATATTTCCGTTCTCCAATATATATATATATATTAAGACTCCCGTCAAAAACTAGCTACTAGCTGAACTTGATGATTCATTAGAAACGTCACAAGCTGAACTTGATGATTCATTAGAAACGTCAAAAGCTGAACTTGATGATTCATTAGAAACGTCACAAGCTGAACTTGATGATTCATTAGAAACGTCACAAGCTGAACTTGATGATTCATTAGAAACGTCACCAGCTGAACTTGATGATTCATTAGAAACGTCACAAGGTGAACTTGATGATTCATTAGAAATTGATCATACAACAGTTACGAAACATTTGAAAGCATTAGGAATGATTAATGAGAAAAGTTATTGGTTGTTGGACGAGTTGAAGCCGAGAGACATCCAATGGTGTTTTTTCACCTGTGAACAACTGCTACAATGACAGAAAAGAAAAATACTTTTGGCATCGTACGTAACTGGTGATGAAAAATGGGTACACTTCGATAACCCTAAACGTTGAAAATCGAGGAATAAACCCGGCCCCACATCAATATCTTCAGCAAAGTCGAATATCCGTAATTTGTATCTTCTGCTTTGTATTTCATGGGATCAGTTGGATATAGTTTATTATGAGTTCTTCAAACTAAATTAAATCTTCGCTACAGACTACAAATGAGGCGATTAAGCCAAGAATTGAAGGAAAACACAGCCGCTATACGAGCAGAGACGCGAAACGCTCATTTTGTGGCATGACAACGCTCGGCCACATGTTGAACGGAAAAAACTACTTGGAAACTCTTAAGTGGGAAGTCCTACCCATCTGCAGTATTCACCGGACATTGCCCCTTCCAACTACCAATTATTACAATCGATGATGCATGACTTGGTTCGTTCTTATGAATATGCCAAAAATTTAGTCGATTCTTGTATAAACTCAAAAGACGTAACGTTTTTCTAATGTGGAATTCTAAAGTTGCCAGAAATATAGAGAAAAGTAGTGATTAGCGATGGAAAATACTTTCATTCTCATGGCTTTTAATATAAAGCATTAATTTTCATTAAAAATATCTAGAACTTGTTCAACATCCCAACACAAATACAAGCTCTGCACAACTCTGAATTCAGAATATCTACCACGAATGAGAGATCTTCGGCTTTTATACCAGCCAGGAAAGTTCCAGAATACTTTTCTAGAGAGAGTAAGAAAAATGTAGAGCCTTTATCTCTTAAATTAAAGAAATGTCCTGAATATTCTGCAATCCGAAAGAAAGAACATAAATCAATGAATTAAATAACTATTTACGTAATATTTAATATCGGTAGCAGAATTCGAATTCACAATCTGTTTATTACGGAATTAGTGAGATGATCCAACGCAAAATAAAGAACATAAATCAAGGGATTAAATAAATCTTTACAAAATAAATTGCTGTCACAAGTAATATTCCAACTCACAATCTATTGATTAAGAAATCAGTGTGATGATGCAATGCGAAATAAAGAACATAAATCAAGGAATTAAATAAATATCTACATAATAATTGCTATTGCTAGGGAGACTCCAACTCACAAGCTATTGATTACGAGATGAGTGTGATGATGCAATGCGAAATGAAGAACATAAATCAAGGAATTAAATAAATATTTACATAGTATTTGCTATAGGTTTCAGGATTCGAACTTACGATCTATTTATTACGAGATGTCCGTGATGGCCATTCGTCGACGGAAAGTCGACTGCTCCATTATTGTGGCAATACATACATGAATGCATATTCCCCTTTTTCTTTTAAAGATTCCTGATCGTACTGCTCGATACACCAATACCGGCGGTATCCTCATAATTATCTCGTATATTCTTTAAGAAAAATACAATTATCCCCCACTCCCCAGCATAAAATTGTAGATTCAGAGAAATGCCATGGATGCCACAAATGTACTGATTTCTATTTCTAGAAAATTCGACTTTTGTCGAAGATATATTCGACCGAAGACGGATAAAAGATTGAAAGCTACGTAGGGAGTCAAAAAGAATGACAGCAGCAAACTCCTGGGAAATAGTGAGGAAAGAATTGCTGAGAAGACAGAAAATTTGGGGGGAGGGAGTGCAATAGAATGTGTAACAGAAAACATATGTTTCTGCTTAACTGAAAACGTATACATAAAGTATTATTTTAACCAAAATAAAGTGACGCATATGATTTATTTCGTTATCATTCCTGAAATTAAATGATACTGTTTTACCTGCCAACTTCACCAAAACATTTCAGTATGTTTAAAATAGTCTCAACTAGCACAAAAGGCTTTATAATATCATTGCAGTACTTCAACGATATTGTGAAACATTTCTAATATTGGAAAAAATTGTGAGACATTTCTAATATTGGAAAAAACTGTGAGACATTTCTAATATTTGAAAAAATAGTGAGATATTTCAATTGTTGGAAAAAATTGTGAGACATTTCTAATATTGGAATTAATTGTGAGACATTTCTAATATTGGAATTAATTGTGAGACATTTCTAATATTGGAAAAAGTTGTGAGACATCCCTAATATTTGAAAAAAATTATTTTTGCTTAATTTATATACAAGTAAAAAAATACAGACTTGGTTTCACAAACATTTTAGCGTATTGTATTGTTATAAATTAACAATACGACAACGATATAACCTTAACGAATTAAGCTTTTATATCTGAAGAATCTTTTATTCAATTGCCAATTCGACTTTTTGTTGGTTTATCATCTTCACTTGATGCATGGCTGAAATCTGGAAACCTCTGAGTTTTATCAGTTGCCATTTATAATATCTAGAAATTGCTTATAATTATTTGGACTATCTCACATATAAGGGTTGACCAAATGAGAAATAGACACTTGCGATTGCGTCAGAATAACTGCAGCCATTGTAGCGTCACTGAGCAGGGAAGTAAGTCATAGTCAGACTCTCCGACACGCCTCGAAGGCACATGGATTAACCATAAAACTGAAAGATTGGACCACCACAACAGCAATAGTGGCGGGAACTGTGGTTGAGTTCTAATGACCATCACTAGCCAGATTAAACTCTCCCCGTAGGAAGTACGTCCCGTCGTCGATGGGAGGAGTCCAACCCCCCACCTATTAGTGTACCCACCCGGAATGGGGTGATCCAACCGGAAGCATCCCATCCTGAATTAGAAGATGCCCCCGGCTGATTGAACAGAGATGTAAAAGGATCTAGAAAGTGTAAATTGAAAGCTGTTGATAGCAAATAGCAATGAAAGCTGTTTGTGGTAGAGGAAATTGAGTGAAATTAAAATCGTGATATATATGAATGCTTCCAGGTTTCCAGGTTTTTTATCCTTTAAATGCCATGAACCCTTATTGATAGATTTCCTTCCCTAAAAGGAAAGCTGGCAAGTCAACACAATGCTGAAGTACTCTGACGAAACTATGGCCAGTAATCGAAAGCAAACGACTCGGCCTTCACACACAAGTGGTATTTTTCAAAGACAATCCACGTCCTCCTTTCTCTCGTAAAATTCAGGTGACCTGAATAAAATTCCGTTGGAAAGTGTTGCAACAACTGCCATGCAGTTCGGATTTGACACCCTGTGACTTCTTCCCGATTGGGACGCTTAAGACAGCATTTCATTTGACAGTTTTGCATTTAGGGCAATTAAATGAAGTACGACGTGCAAGACTTCCTCAAGATTAAACATCCCAGCTTTTCTAAAACAAAAACATAAAACTTCTTTTTAAGCAATGCGACCTGTGCAACCAACGTCCATGGAAATTTCTTTTGATTTTCAATAAACCATTGTTTTCTATCAGCTTGCCTATTTTTCATTTTGGGAAAAACTTCAGGTTTTCAAATACGAACATTATTCCAGTAGATCATTAAACAACACAATATTACTTGGTTCTTTTTCGGAAATAATAGTTTGTGTAGACGATCAAGATTACAGATCCAATTTTCTAGAAATTAAAATTTCCTTAAGCTTGATCTAAAATCTGATTAGGTAAAATAACTCAGTAACTATTTTCACCGTAATTTCATTCTTTCATTCCCAAAAAGGAGGAAATTTTACTTGTAAAATGGAAAGCCTTTACAATCGAATAATAATAATCTATTGTTAACCAACCATTTGTATAAAATGTTTATATCTTAATTATATCTGTTATTAGGATGTAATATTTTATTAGTAAACTACAATGTATTATTCTAATTCTTATATTATTCACAAATTATTCAATCCTGTAATTATTTTAGTCTAAAAATGGTGAATTTTTTAAAAGGTTTTCCTTGTTAAAGGTATTTGATCACAAAAACTAAACATTTAATTCTATTTTTTTCTTATAACTATCTTAAACTACCGACCAATGAAAATGTTTGTAAATAACGCTATGATTAAGAGATAATAATTTTCATCTTTTATGTACATGCTTAGATGTTTTAACTAGAAAATATACTACCCTCTATAATATTATTTAAATGATTTTTGTCAAACTTAGTGAGTACTTTTTAAATGAATTTATTTTATTGAATCAATTATTTTCGCAATTCCTCGAATTTTCAAGCACTCGATAAATTTAGTACATATTATTTATGCAAATAAAACAGAAAAGTGTAAATTTTTCTTATGATAATGAAAGAAAAGTCTATATTCTTTTTATGCCTAAATTCTTCATTGAGAATTTTCAAGCGCTCATTAAATTCAACATTATTTATTCATAGAAATAAAACTGAAATGCTTAAATTCTTCTTAGGGTACAGAAATCTGTTTTACTAAATAGGCTGTTTTCCAAAATCAGTTAACATGTGCTGTAAAATGTAAAATGAGAATTACGTTCTTCTTAAGTTAATTAAGTTCTTCTTATGTCTAAATTCTTCATTGAAAATTTTCAAGTAAACGCCAAATTCAATATTTATTATTTATACAAATATAACTGAAAAGCTTAAATTCTTGTTATAGTAAGAAAAAAGTCGATATTCTTCTAATGCGTAAATTCTTCATTGAAATTTTCAAGCACAGGCTTAATTAAATATTTAATATTTATACAAATACAACTGAAAATTCTAAATTCTTCTAATGATAAGAAATCTATATTATTGAATAGATCTTTATTTATAAAAAAAATTAGCTCACTATTGCTATGAAATGTACATTTCTTGAAAATTGTTAAGGAACATTTACCTTATTAGGAATAAGGAAGTATAGAATAAGATTAAGGAATTAAAACAAAGTACATATTTAGTAGAGAGGATGTGTATTTATTGCAGATATCAACACATCAAAGAATTATAAACTAAAACAATAAATAAATGCTCTTTGGATGATTTTCAAATAGCCCTCAAAATATTGAGTTTCATGCCAGAGTGATGTAGATATGTGTATTTTATTAAGATGTGTGATGACCATAGACACAAATGCACATTTTTCATCTGCTCTCAATACTATCCTCTAAACTATCGAGGAGTTCTTAGAGGATATTGTACCACTCCTCTCTCAAGACGTATTTGAGCTTTTGCACTGTTCGGAGAGGGATGGTTCTTTGTGAAACCTGACTGCAAAAAGCATCCCAGGCATGTTCAGTAAAATTTAGGTCAGAAGAGTAAGCGAACTATTGAATACGGACCATATTTTCTCTTTGAAGTGTGTTCAATACCTCAAGGTTTCTGTGTGACTTCACATTATTGCCCAAAAACAAAACGTCTGGGCCTACAGCCTCCCCTCCAAAAAAAAGACGTACATGATCCAAAATAACATCTCTGCAATCTCGTTGCGATGCAATGCTTCCTCACTCAAAAATGTAAAAATGTGTTCTGCCATTGCGCATGATGCCTGCCCACACCGTCAGGTCTGAGCCGTAACGAACCCTTTCACAAGCAAACTGTTGTGAATAACGTGTTTTAATCTTTTTCTACAAGAATATGTGTCCAGAAAGGCTTGTCACACTCAAATGAGATTCGTCTGAGAATATCACTCTAGACCAATTTTGGATATTCAGAATAACATGTTCCTTACACGAGCGTACTCTCTCACGACGATGGCGTGGTTGAAGCGTGATTCAAAGAACAGGTCATCGTGCATACAAACCAACTTGATTTAATCGCCTTGAGATAGTTCTTGCAGAAATATGCGCACTGGTAGAGGGAACAAGGTTTGCAGCTATCTGGATAGGATTTAAGTTTCTGTTCCATTCTGCCATGAGGGTCAAGGACAGGGGCATATGGAGCAGTTACCCAGGGCCCCCTGATAAGTTCAGTGCCCCAAAATTGAATAGAAATTTTATTTTACATTTCCTTCTTTAATGAATGCTCTTCTTAACTGAAGTAGTAAAGTAGAGGGGGGCTCAAAGAAGTTTTCGCACCGGGCTTCTACTAGGCTAAGTTCGGCCTTGATGAGTACTACATAGCGATCCTCTTATTGTGGTGTACCTACCACGATCCCCGGCATGTCTTTGCAAAGCATTTCAATCTTCAGTGGCCTTCTTTAAATGCGAGATGAGACTTTAATTCATATATTGAAGCATCTACAAGGATGATACGTGTTTACAGTCGTCCAGCTTCATAGGCAATGAAATAAAGCCTTATTGAGATTTTGATCTTAATTATTGCAACAACCAAACAGAAAATTAGAGAAAAAAACTTTTAAAGCATCCTGCACTACTTTGGATCAAACATCAAACTGCATGAATGTTCGTATGTATCATGAACTTTTATGTAATGTTTTTCGTACAGATAAAGAGTTCTGGATTACCATACTCTTTGAGCTTGAATTTAATTCTACTGGTCAGCTGTCTGAGAAGCAATTTTACACAAATCACTTGTTCTTTAACAATCGTCAAGCAGTGCCAAATGAAAATTAATTAAGTATAGAATCCCTTGATCATTAAAAATGGTATCCATTACATATGTGCAATGTCATGTATTTTGACTATATAAGGGCTCTCATTTTTTCAAAAAAGTAAATTTAAATAAACAAGCCAAAACTAATGAAAAGAGAAATACATAGTTAAAAATTAGTTTTATACAACTAACTCTAATTTTAACGATTGTATTTATTTTTCATATTAATTCTTTAATTTTGTGTGTTTCTTGATATTTAAAAATAAATACAAAACTTCATAACTTGCATTTCAATGGTCAATGAAGATTGACATTACATTTTCTGATTAGCATCCTATATATTAGATTACATAAGTATATGATGTATAAGTCATTTGCAATCATTATTTCATTAATTAAACATTTCTTAAAATCATTTATCATTTCTTAAAATAGTTTAAGAAATGATAAATTCTTAAAATAGTTTAAAAATTAGGGAAAAAAATTGTTTTCCAAAGTTTTTTAACAAATAATTCGGAGTAACGTATAGATCCCAGAGCGGCTGCATAATTTTAAGTATGTTTTTGAAAAAAAAATCCGATTTCATTTAGAAGGGGAATGCAAATAAGCGAATCTAATATTTAATCTAATATTAATTCTAATATTTAACTTAATGTCAATTTTTAATGAAGATATGCGAATGAAGATTAAATTTTTATGTAACATAAAATACATTCTTTTCCACTGTTGCTTTTGCGGTTAAACGAACATTTTTTACCTATACGAAAATTAGTTAATACATATGACGATATTTTGAATCTTTATCATGATAAATAGGAAATGTCCGCTCTTTTACGATACAAGGACTATTATACAAAAAAATTTGTAATTAAATCATCCTTTGTATGTTTTAAAAACATATTTCTTCATAAACTTTACATTTTAAAAAATGTAGCTATTTATATATTTGCATAATGTATCATGTAAAACCAAGTAAATATTGTTTTCACAGATTCTAAAGTTTGATAAAATCTTCTTTCTAAAAACCTTACTTAAAAAATTTGAATTTGCAATTCTTTAAATAACATTTTACATAATAGTTAATCAATAATTATTATGTTTTTATAAAATGCGGATTGCTATAATTATAATCATTTAACAAATCAAAAAAGAAGCAATTTCTCCATTTCAAATATTTTTATTAGAAAAACTCACTAATTAAGAGACCTAAATTCTAGTAAAGTTTTATTTTGTTTGGTTTTATAGAAATAGTATGTATTTCATCTGAAAGGATAAAAGAATTTCAGCTATGATAGTCCTGAGTAGTATATTGAAAAATTCTCATCTGTTATATTCTGAAAATGAAAATATGAGTACTTTTGAGTACTCTTCACAACCTTCCCGTTTATGTTAAATACAATTTTATTCTTAGGAAGGAAGCTCTACACTTTTATTATGAAGTATACGAGAAATGTTTCCAATAGTTTTAGGCTTTAATCGTATATAACAGCTAAAACTTTTCGGAGAGAGTAAATCTTAATATTTATAAAAAGAACTGGAAAACCAAGAGTGAGAGGAATTACAAATGGGATAGATGCTATCGCCTTATTAAAGGCCTAAACATTGATAAATTTGAGTCTCCATTGCAGATCAAGTTTTAACTATTACTAGAAATGTCACTTCACTATGTTAAAATGTTGTTTTTTTTTTTTTCAATTTCATTTTCATTTGTAGTCTTTTATTATCAGAATTTAAATTTATTTTAGAAAAGCACTACATTCTGGAAATCAATTAGTTACCCAAAATATTCAAAATGTTGTATATTTTAATGTTAAATGTCAAAAAAATTGTTATAAGAAAAAAAAACCTAAATAACCTTTTAACGAGTATTTATATCGTTTAGATGTTACTGAATTACTTTAATAATAGTAAATATAGAAATGTAACAAACAAAAACGAAGAATACTATAATGTAAAGTACTATTTTAAAAACATTTTCTTTTTTGCATTATTCAAATTAAAAGCAGTGTCAGAGGCATTGAGTAAGTGACATCATAACAACAAAAAGCTGGAAGAAAACTCATTTATATACATATGTTCATACTTGGACTTATGATAATATACTGTTGAAATAGTAACTTGAAGGTACTGAAAAGATAGTTGTATTCAAGGACATAATACCACGCGATAATTAGAGTTAATGAACTTTAGTCCTTTTGACTACCTTCTCCAGTTACTGGTTAAACATACTTTACAGATAAATTTGTAAATTGCCTATCCAAGCAAAGCTAATCTAAACATAAACCACTCGAAACCAAAGGGTAAATCTTGATAAAGATAATGTGACTTGATAAAACATCAAAGTGAAAACTATAAATTATTATAAAGAAAATAGTGATAACAAATGTTTTTTATGTCTAGACAATTTCGAAATCAACTCAAATTTCCCTGTAACATAGTTTGTCATAATAAAACTGAACTGCATGATAGTGATTTTGCAACGAACCTCTAAAACCATAACTCCGTTTATCTGATGAAAATAAGTAAAATAAGGAAATTTTCTATTAAACAGAAGTAGCAGCAGTGTCAAAAGAAAATTAGTAGAAAAATTCGTGCACATAATTCAGATCTGGTAAGAAGAAATCTCTATTATTCTTAAATAATTTGTTAAGAAATGAAATTTTTGATTCTACGAAAAAAATTAAAACACATGTTTATTAAGATTGTGCCTTCCGTAACGAAGTCACGGAATAAAATCAGCATCTTAACATGCTTAAATGATCAGTGAAAATAACACTTCATATCATTGAAATATCTGAATATGAACGCTTCTTTTTATTTATTTATAAAGGCTGAGTTCAAGAAAAGTACATATAACTTAATTTAAAAATATGCCTTTAAAAATATGCATTTACATTAAAAAATGTATGTAAAATGTATGTAAAATGTATGTAATTAAAGATATGCATTTACATAAAAAAATGTATATAAATTGCATGTAAAAATGTATATAAAATTATGTAATTAAAAATATGTATTTACATAAAAAATGTATTATGTAATTTGCATTTACATAAAATTTCATCTACGTATTTAAAATTGAATTAATTTATTTATAATATAAAATTATTTATAACTTAAATTTATAGTAATTAAAAAATTTATTTACATAAAATTTATTTAAAATTTACTTTTAAAATTTAAATTCATTTTTAAAATTTGAAAAATTAAAATTTATTTTGTAAATTTATTTTTAAAATTTACATTTTCTTATTTTTATAATATCATTTTATTTTTAATAGAAATTTATTTATAGTTAATATAAATTTATTTTAAAATCTACATTTTCAAATTTTTAGTAGTAACCACTAATTTGTTTTTCCTTTAAATTAAATCTACATTAAAAAAATTCGTATTTATAAAGATTTGGAAAATTAAGTCGAAAATTAACAACAATATCCATGAAAAAATATTCAAGAATTGTTTCTAAGTTTACAGATAGATAACTCTATCAATACTACATATTCTTCAAGTTTAATTCATTAACGTTGCAAATTCCCTCTATGAAAGATAAATGTTCAACTTTTATCAATAGAAGCTAAAAATTATTATCAAATAAGAGTTCGAAATGAAGTATTTTATTTGCATATTTTATAAACAATAAAATATGCATAGCATACATAGAATTACATAAGAAGTATAAGAATTCCTCTATACATTTGAATTTGCACAATTTTCAACTTTTTCAGCTGTAATCGCTAACATTTTATTCTTTTAATTGATTCTAAGAAATAAAAAATTTCCTATATATAACATTTCGGAAAAATGTGTATATATTTATCTAGAATATCCATGAAAAAATATTTAAAGATTTTTTTTAAATCTTCAAAAAGATAACTGCATTAATATTTTCTTTAGTTCAAGCTTTTTTTTAAATCATTATTGCGGTAACTTCACTGAAAGAAATTCCATGATCAACATTAGGAGATAAGAAACATGACTAAATAAGAATTTGAAATGCATAACTTTTTTGCCTATTTTATTAAAAAATGAATAACTAAATAAAGGGTAAATACTATTCTCAAAGCATAAGTTTTAAATCATCAAAAACAGTTTTAAAATGTTTATGATTTATAAGAACGAAAGAAATTAAAACGAAAACGAAAATCATTTACATATTTCCAAAAACTTCCCTTTAAAATTGAAAAATAAATGGTATAATGGTTTTTATTTTCATAAGTTTCCATAAGATGATATTTTTTTTTTCATTTCTTTATTTTTATCAGAAAGATTATTAAATAAAAATAATAAATTTACGCATTTTTTAATCGTCTGTTTTTTTAACAAAGCGATTTTGTCAAAGTCTTATGTAACGGCATTATTCAAACACAATGCATTGCTGTTATATTTTGTTCAATCACGTATTATTCATTTATTTTTTCAGCTATAGCACTACAGGCATTTGCTTTTATGACATTTTCATTAATTAATGACCTCACAAATTGTTTGTAGAACCGTAATTGTCTCCCGATTATCCCAAACAAAATTTCGCTTAAAATGCTAGAGAAATAAATTATTTCTCATATACCGATTTTCTAATCATCATTGTAATTATTACATAAATAAAATGAAAAAAAGAAAATGAAATATCCGATTACAAATTTCAAGTTATCATGTGAGAACATTATTATTTTTAAGTCATTATTGGCCCCTATTAATTTAAATCATTACCCAGTTTAAACTGATTTGAAAAAAAACAAGACTTTTCTCTCTCTCTCTCTCTATCTATCTATCTATTTATCTATCTATCTATCTATCTATCTATCAATCTACCTCTATCTCTCTATCTGTCTCTATCTATCTATCTATCTCTATCTCTATCTATCTATCTATCTCTATCTCTATCTATCTATCTATATTTTACCTGTCTTGACTAGTATTGCAATATTATTATGTATGTTTCTTTTAAAGCAGATGCGTTTTTAAGTTTGACCTGGTTTTACCAGTATTATTTACGTATGCTTTTTTGGCAGCAGATACTTTTTGAAAGTTTGATGTAGAATGGCATCATAGTTTTTATTTTATCCCAAAATTAGTCGAATTTCAAAACATTGTCTGCTAGGGGATAAAATTAAAACTATGATGTCATCCTACACCAAACTTTCAAAAAGCAGCTGCTGCCAAAAAAGCATACGTAAATAATACTGGTAAAACCAGGTCAAACTTAAAAACGCATCTGCTTTAAAAGAAACATACATAATAATATTGCAATACTAGTCAAAGCAGATTATATATATATATATTCCATTAAATGGTTTAAGAATATTGTTATTTATGCTTTGCTCATTGCTGACGGGATTTCCAGCTTCAATTATTCGTTGCCTTCAATTATTCGAAAAACCCCAACGAAAACGATGGCATGTTCTCGCACGATAACAACGTAAGCAAATTTTACAAATATCGGTACAGAGTAGTAATGATTATTAAGAGAGAATCTTAATTTTTTTTTAGCTACACAATGAATGCAGGAATGAAATTTCAGAAAATATGAATGCAATAAATTCTATTATTGTAGTAATGTATAGAGTCTAGAGTCACACTATCTACCAATAATTATTTGGACACCTTTTAAAATGAATATATCTATGGTCCTGATCTAGAAAAACTTTTTGTATTTACATATCTGGTAGGAAAGTGTATTGGAATTAGTTTCATGCAAGATACCACTGAATTCACAGCTCTCTCACTTCGAGAAAGGCTTAATTATTTAATAACGCCTACTCCTACTCAACTATTCCACATAATTATCTCCTTTTTACGCAGTGACGATTTTTTGGATTGGATCATTGTTATGCGCAGGAAACACCGCTAATTGTCCTGTCGCGAGGTCCATCATGGATTGGTGGGATGGCAATAGAGTGAACGGTCTGGACTGACCTTTCCAGAATCCAGATTGGAATCCTATCGAAATCCTCCGGTGCGAGCTGGATCGCTGAATAAAGGAGGGTGCAGTAACTGTCTAAAATTGTGAAAGGACTTACGTGTCTTCTCCAAATCGAAAGTTCCACTACCCATCATTCAAATACTTGTGAAAAACATGTCTTGGATGGTTAAGGTGTCAGGCACCTTTAAAAGGATTTTTTTTGTTATTTTCCCCTTAGCAATTTGCAATTTTACAGGCATTAAGAGTAACACTATAGGAAATGACACACAACATTTTAAAGCATCATAATAATTAATTTATGAGTTAGGGGAATTAATTTAATATAATATTAACGATAAATAAAATTAATGAAAAATGTTCCAGGCACTCCAAATGTGTTCGAAAGCTCTCCAATTTTTAGTATTACTTACTCTAACCCTTTTGAAGCAAAATTTAGGATTAATCTTGAAGTTTCAGTACGAAATAACAAAATTAATCAATATAATAAATTAAAGCTACTATTTTTTTAAAGTTTAAGTAGCTTTGAGTTATTACATTGGTCAATTTTGATATTATAAATTCAAACATCAAGATTAATCCCAAATTTTGTTTCAAAAGGATTAGAGTAAGTAATAATAAAAATTTCAGCGTTTACGAACAAATTTGGAGTGCCTGGAACTTTTTTCATTAACGTTATTTATCGTTAATATTATATTATACTAACCCTTCCAATTCATAAATAAATTAGCTTAATGCTTTAAATTTTTGTGCGACATGTCCTAAAGCTTTAATGCCTGCAAAATTTCAAATTGCCAAGGTGAAAGTTACAAAAAAATCCTTTTAAAGGTACCTGGTCACCTTAAGGCTGTAATTGGAGCAGTGCAGAGTAACTAACACGAAATTTCTAGCTAAATATCATTAATGTTATTAAAACTCTGATTTAATGTATTTTAATTGCGCTCGAGGAGATGCAAAATCACGAGGTATTTCCACGTAACGAAAATGTTCGCGGAGCTCCAAACCCCGGTGTGATGGTGTAATCTCTGATACGTGAAGAACTTGTAAATAGGCCTGACACTTAGTTTTTGAAGTGATGGTCTTTGAAAATCCATATCAGTTGCTTAAATAATTCCAACAGAATAGATGGGGGGGGGATCATTACGAAGCTCCAGATCCTATTGGCTGTCAAGATGCAAGAGGAGGTGCAACAAGTAATGGGGGTATGCTCATATTGCAATTTAGTTTTAAAAATAATAAGAGTAAAGAAAAACATTAAAAGTACGAGTAATCTGAGAGAATATAATAATAGGAGAGAAGTTGTTGTTGTGTTGGGACTAATCGCGCTTGCCGTGGACAAGGCCTCTCTGATAGGATCAGCAGATGATTTAAGCCTAAGAATTGCGTCTCTTTGTTTTACAAGTAACGCCATCTGGGGCCAAGAGTACGACTTAGCTATTCACTCGTCACAACCCTTTTTACAGGAGGACTTCATTCATTCATCTCAGATCGTAATTTAGACCTGGAGCAGAGAACGATCACCTCTGACCCAGTACCGAAAGTGATATTATTCTCGACATGGAGGACTTTGCGAATAGATTTAACGAGCACCAGTCGCCGCACACTCCGGGAATCTTTTGGCAGGTGAGCATCGAACCCGTAACCTAAGGGGTACGAGTCCAACACTCTACCAACCAGGCCATCTCGGCCAGGAGATGATTTAAATTAAAGAGTAATATCAAGAGGTCTTTTAGTATGGGGATTTGAAGTGTATTTTGGGATATAAAAAATTGCTTGGTTTTCATGAGAATCAAAAATTTTTAAAGTATTTAATACAAGTTTTTTTATAAAGTTCTTATCAAAAAACTTGAATAGTGAAGAGCTTTATATATATTGGTGTTTGGCATATACCAATGGAAATTTCAGAATCTTCTGATTAAACTATTTTGCTGGAATTCTATGATTCTTAGATTTAGGTGCATATCCCCAAACTGGACATGCCCACGTTAAAACTGGAAATATATAGGCAGTGTAAATAAGTATTTTACTGTCCCTAGAAGATTTTTGAGAAATTTGGGGAAAGGATTTACGAATTAGGTTTCGAAAATTAATTTTAATATAAATTTACACAATTCGGACATCCTTTAAATTTTAATTACCAAAACGTTATACTGTAATCTGTATAGAATTAGAAACTTGTAATACTTATACCTATTCATATTTGTAAGTGAATACTTAATGTGAGCTGGAAAACATTATTTATTATTATTTGTTCTAAAAAAGAAAAAAAATTCCTAACTTATAAAATTAGAAAGCAATCGTATGTATCAGTCACTAATAGGGGAAAAAACAAACACTTTTAACATCATATCTGCTACTGTATAAGGGAAAATATTCTCTAATGGTTGAAATGTTTCTGGGGACACTATAAATCATTCTTGTAAAAGAAAGGCAGAAAGTTATATTACTGATACCAGGCTTTAGGATTGAATTCGGCTTTCCAATTCAAGCCTTAAGGTTTCTAAGTGACCAAGTTTCATCTGCCGACCTGTCTAATTTTTCAACTTCCATATGAACTTATAAACATTGCAAATGCAGCACTTTGAGAAAACAGTTTGAAAAAAAATATCTTCTCCAAATTGAATCGGAACATCGAATTTAACGTTACTATTTCAGATTTGCATAAATTATTTTGAATGAAAGGAATTGGAATTCTTTTGTGCATTGATAACACTTTCAAATAACAATTTCATCTTGGAATGAAAAATTATTTACATTAATGTATCATAAATCCCTCTATTCATCCAATTATCAACAATTGATAATTATTCACAAATAATCTTGAAGTATAAAAGTACAATCCCATCAATCATGCTTGGAGTTTTTTTCCCAGTAATGATAGAATTAAACACGGCAACCAATAAATCCTCTAAAAATTCGAAGCTTGAAAATTTGAAAGAGTTTTGATTTATTTATTATCATGAGAGAACATGATGTTTTTGTTTGGTATTTTAAAATAATTTAAGGCAACGAGTAATTCAAGCACGAAATCGCATAGGGAATGTATAAAACATAAATGGCAATATTCATCAACATCTTTTAATCGCATATATTATTTTACCAGCATTTACAATATTCTATTTTATTATGTATGCTTTTTTGAAATCAGATGCGATTTTAAAAGGTTGGCCTGCATTTGACAGCACTACTTTTTAAAACTGGTTTTAAATACGTAATAACTTAAATTAATTAAGACAGATAATGGCATAAAAAATAATACTGTTCTCACGTAATAAAATTTGCCATTGTTAATTGCATTTTTATTATTTTCCTTTTTTTCCTTATTTTTTTTATTTTAAATAAATTTTTTTAATGCTTGCCATTTTAAATCTAAACTTTTACAAAAAAATTACATTTTTGCAAATGTTTAAAAAAGTACTTGAAAATGTAACAATCAAGATAAATTACATTTTAATACGTTTTAATACTAAACTGATAAGTAAGTTTTAAAAAAAATTGAATGAAACTCATTAAAAGGAAAACATTTGACTCTGTTTCCACATGCATTTGATTATTATATTAAATAAGAGTTAGAAGTTAAATGAGTGTCATTTAATGTTTGGTGCTTGTAGCAAAATTACAAATATTATCATGAAATAAGAAATCTTGATTAAGACTCGTTAGAGGAAAGTTCGTCAACAGATTTATCTGCGTTATCTAATAATGCTCTTTAATTCACACTCTCCCTATGTGCATTTATACATTTTGTTCATATTTTCAATTGTTAATAAAATATTTTTTATTCATCCACTCAAGTTTAAGCAGTTTTTTTAAACCTCTAAAGGTTGAAACTTGATGTTAAAGCAGCTTTTTTCAAATATTAATTAATCCATTATATTTAATTAATTTTACTTTAAATAGAGTTTTATTAGTTTGTAATGTAAATTTAAATCATCAGGCAGTAGTTCAATAGGCAAAATACAAGAGTTTCAGTATTTTTCGTGTTCAGATAGAGAATGCGAGTTCAATACTTGCGAAGATCAATAATTTTTTGAGTATAAATTATTCATATTAATTGTAATTATTTAGTAAAAATTAACTAAAATTTTAAAAAAAAATTCTTTGTTAAACCAAATACGAATTGACTTAGTTTTTTTATCTTACTTGTACACACATATAATGATTTAAAAAAGGCTCTGACCTGTCTTTTACTAGCATCAGATTTTAAACAAAAACTGTGTATTCTAAGAAATTCTTTTGTTAATAATACATTTCATTTTCTTTCTTTGTTTGAAGATTCTTTTTTTTTACTTATGGCATTAATCCCTTTGATTCAGATTAAATTTTGATTTAATGAAATTATAAGTTCGGTGTTAAAATAAGAAATATTGATTAAGATTCATTGAAGTAAAGTTCTATAATGTTTGTCATTAGTATTATGTATAAATATAAACACTCAAAAACACAACATACAGCATGATTATCACTGACCTTTACCTATATCAAATTTTGGATAAAATCATGCACACCAAGATGTTCATTTCTAAACAACAGATTTCATTTTTTTCTTTATATAAAGATTTAATTTCACTTATGGCCTTAAGATATCCAAGTTTGGAGTTTTTTTAAAGGAGACTTAAAAATCTTTTTTTATACCAGATGGCTAAAACAGACTGGAAAGATTACTATTAGAAGAAATAAAATACATTCATCGCCTTTAGTTTTTGAAAAAAAACTGGTTATTTAATAAAAATTTAGCAAAAATTTCAATTTTAGGAGAAAGGGAAAAAGTCAAAAAGTAATGAGAATATATTTTTTTTTATTTTATTCATATAAAGTTCAAACTTCAAAAAACGTAAGACCATAAGATAAATATTTCATGAGTATTTGAAGTTAACTTTAATGATTTTTTACAAAAATTTGCCTAAGATTTGAATTTAAAGTGTCGGTAAAACATGTGTAAATGAAGCTTCCTTCAAATCCACGATCTATCCCAATTTTAAAGTTTTCGATACATGCATGCCAGATTTCATGAAATTCTGTTCGATTGATTTTGATATATCATGTTTTCTATGAAACAATCACAATGCAGAAAACATGTTTAGAAATTTTGCTTGCAAATTCATTCATCCAAATGCTGTCGGAAAGAAATATAATTTTCCCGCTTTAAAAAATGTCAAAACTAAACAAATTATGGCTGAATAGGTTGATAATTAATAGAAACATATCAAATATTTTTTTGGAAAGTTTTAGGTTAAAAAAAATAAATTATTCACTTTTGCTTAAAAATACCACCGCCTTCCATTTCATTTTTATCTGTTGTGAAATTACTGTATCTTTAGTTCCATTTTAAACATACAAACAAAGTCAGTTTTAAAATCTGCAAATTTTGGACTTTATTTTCAGATAATTAAAACAAATTTCAAAATTTTCTGGAAAAATCATTTTTATAACCTATTCGATTGGCCTAATGCATTATTACTTGTGATTCATATTAAAATTAGATTAACAGAAAGTATATTTCAAAGTATATCAGAAAAAAACTTAAATTTTTTGCATTAAATATTTTACAGGGAAAAAATTGAAAAAATAAAATTTAAAAAGAGAATATTAGGAAAAAATGATTTCAATATGGCATGTTGTGTCAATTTTTACAATAAAGAATCATTTGTCAAATAAAAAAGCTCACATTTATTTTATATATAATGATTGAGGAAAATGCTTGGCGGATATAATGAATGAGAAGGATGCAATTATCTTTGAATATACATTTTAAACATGTATTTTAAGAATGTTGAATGTTTGACATGATAAATCTCACAACTATCAATTGTCTTGTGATTATTTTCCTTTTTGTTATCATTTATCGCAGTCTTTGTTATATTACTTCAAGAAGACATCTTATGTAACAATACCCTTGTGATTTTTAAAGTATATGTGTTCATAGAAAAATTATGTTAATAGATAAATAATGATTACTTAACAGCTTGAAAGCATTGACAAATTTCTCGTGCATGAACGTAGGGAAATGGGGAAATCCCAAAAGTTTTAATTCAAAATTTGAATTAATTTGTAATATTTCATTTTTGAATAAGAACTGCAAAAACTGTAATAAATGCATGTTAAATTTAATTAATTTTAATAATTAATAATAATAATAATTTTTATACCAATAAAATGATTAGTTTAATTAATGTAAAAATAAGAATTACATTTTCTTTTGTGTTTTTAAAAATATGTGAATAAATAATTTCCTATTATGCCTAATGATCAATTGCTTTAAGATGCTTTTAATTTTTTTTATCGTTTATTGATATTTATGTAATATTACAGAAAGAAAACATATTCCATAACATTAGAATTCTCCGATGGGTAAAAATGTTAATAAATAAAAACAATTATTTAACAATAGGAATCTATTAAAAAAGTATACAGCTCACACATGAGTAGACAGTTGCTTTGCTATCCCATCTAGCTTCTTTTATTGTAATTAGTTTAATGAGAAAGGCAAGGCATCTATTAAGGACTTTTCAAAACCTGAGAACTATTAAGTATTGACTCTTATTTTAAGGTTACTTTTTCTTATATGTGTTTTCATTTGTCAGTAAAAAACAAGTAAAGAAAATTAAGTCAAATTCTACTTTGATCAACAAAGAGAAAATTTTATTTTAGTAACTTTTTATGAATATAAATTATATATTATATCAATACAATATAAATATGCATGTACATGTGACAGATTTACAAAATTAAGTGACAAAAAAAGAAAGAGCAATTTTGAATTTTTTTATCGACAAGTAGCTCAGTCTTAAGGTTAGGTAGGAGAAGTGACTTACAAATGATGATAGAGATTTTAAAGAGATAAATCGGAGTTAAAATTAAAGCTTAAATATCTTCAGTTTTTTTTTTTTTTTTTTTTTTTTTTTTTTTTTTTTTTGAGAAAACTCCTTTATTCTAACCATTAAGTCAGAATCACTTGCTTCCTCTCGAAAATCATTTGGTTAAAACGAATACACGAATACTTAAAGCCAAAAGTTTCAAAAAAAATTACTAAAAAATTATTAATTTTCTCAAGATTTGAACTAGTAGTCTTCATTTTTAAGCTCAAAATTTTGAATTCCTTGCATTTTTTTGAATGAGTTACTGTCTTTTGATTTCAATTTTCATTACAAATTGCTAAAATTCTATTTAACTAATTGATAACTTAACTGCAATTAACTTTAAGTAGTAAATTAAACTTAATTAATGGACTAGTATTTGAAAAAAAAGCAATATTAACATCCACTATAAGTTTAAAATATGCATTTGAACTTGAATGGACGAATGAAATTTATTTTATTAACTAATGAAAGCTAGAAAAAGGTATATATGTAATAATATTTTTAATCAAATTAAACCCTAATTAATTTCCAAAGCTTTATCTTAATTTAGCCCATAATAACTTTATTCTAAAATATTCTTTTATTTACTGATCCATTCCACTTGTTCTAGTTAATTAATTCAACAGAATCTTAATAAAATTGCTGAATCGGGTAAAAGTCACAGATTCTGACGCTCCATTTGAGAGATGAAAATTGTCCAGCCCTAGTACATCCCTTTAAAAAATCGATGTGTTTTCTTTGCCTATTTAAGCTGTATTGTGGAAATCTCCATCGAAATCTCATTGTATAAGCATTGCGAAAAAAAATTTCCTATTAAAATCTAATAATAATGCCTGCCTGCCGTGATGGAATAAAACGAACAGAAAATTTTAAAGTGTCATCTGTGTCTTCAAAACTGTCTTCTGCTTTCAACAAATAATAATAATATATTACATTTAAATAATGATAATTTTTTAAAACTTTAATTTTCAATTTTTCATCTGGGAAATAAAATTTTGGAGCTCGACCGATTTTGAGAGGAAACAACAGTTACGATGTCATAGTTCTACGTCAACCTTTTAAAAAAGCTATTGCTGTTAAAAAAGCATACTTTATAATGAAGAAATTCTGATAGAAACAAGACAAGCATTTAAAAACTCTACTGCTGTTAAAGAAGCATACTTAATAATATGGCAATACTGGTAGAAACAGGTCAAGCTTTTAAAAACACATCTGCTTTCACAGAAACATACGTAATAATTATAAATACTCTTAGAGGCAGGTCAAACTTTTTAAAATACGTTTGATTTCAAAGAACATGCATAATAATAACGCTATACTGGTAAAAAAAACAGGTAAGCATATACGTTATTAAGATATCTTAATGGGTATTGTCATTTATTCTTTATAATGTCATTTATTCTTTATTATTGTTATTTATTCTTTATGTGAAGGAATAAAAAGAACTTAAAAATTCTACCCGTCTTCTCCATGATTCCTGCCGGGACTTTCTACTTTCAAATAATTGCAATAGATAGATAGAGAGAGAGAGAGAGAGAGAGAGAGAGAGATTTCGGATTTGGAACCGGAACGAATTTCAGATTCAAAAATTCGAAACCCGATTCCACAAAAAACCATAGTGTAAGGAGATCTGATACACGTTATGTCCTTACGTGCTAAATGTCCTTCTGCTGGTATGTTGGTTTAGAAAGTAGGTTCCAAGTGAAAGTAGGTATTATAATAGTTGACACCCCGGCTGCCTGTCTATGGCTCAAAACTATGAGGTCCATTACAAAATAGCTCTGGTATTGCTTTCAAACGGGACTGTATTATAACTAAACTAAACTTCAGTTGTTATAGGAAAAGATCAGAAAATATGTACTGTAATAAGTAATTAAAATCATTGAAAAGAATATAAAAATCATTTTAGGATAGATATGGAAGTAAAACGGCTAAGATTTACTTAATTGTTCAGTACTTTAAATTCGAATAAAATTTTCAAAAAATCTTTAAAAATGTACATTGTTATCCTCCAAAATATGTGTGTGTGATATTTGGTAGTTCTAGTTAAACAATACGTAGATAGAGATACAGAACTCACTCGTGTTTTTCTCATTATTAGAGATATTTGTCTGTAAGTGCCATGTCAATAAATTTTAATGAAATGTATCTTATCAAAAGAGATTGAAGTGTGTTGTTTTTGTTACTTTATGGCACTTGTCATTTACAAGGCCCCAGCTGACACAGCAACAGATTTAAGCTGAAAGAAGCATCTCTTTTTCTTTTTTTGTTTGAAGTAAGGCCAATAGTACCACATAGCTACACACTCACCACATCCGCTTACACAGACCCTTTTTACAAGGGGGCACAGTCATACACATAACAGAGAACACAGAACAACCAGGCCGAAACTGAGACTCGAACGTGGAACTCCCAGAACACAAGAAAGATGTGCTGCCTCTATGCCAGAAAATCGGCATTGTTATAAGTTATAAATGCAACAACGAAATGATCACGTAATCAAAATTTAGCTATTATTAATAAATATAAGTATTAAGCATTATTAATAAATTAATAATAGAAAGTAATGATAATAGGTTTAATTTTTTCTAAAGGACAAAAGACACCAAATTAATTAGCAATGAAAATGGACGAAATCGGACTGGATGTTAAGACTGGGTGCTCTGTCAACATTACATTCTGTTATAGTTTTTAAAATGGAGACATAAAACACTCTCTGCACTTAATTGCTTATCAAATAGAAATTGGAGAAGCTAATAAAATAGTTTTGGTTGGTGAATTAGACCATTTGGATTCTTTATTATATTTTAATATATAAAGTTGACCAATTTTTGATTTTTAATCATTTATGTACAATAGTTACATCAGTTTGAGATTAATATTTGGCAGATAAAAAATAAGAATAAAATCTATTTGAAAGCAAAGTCATAATCTATGCACGAAATCTGAAGCACCAGATCTTGAATCGCTAACCACACATAATTGCGGACTGATGTAACTTTGTTACGATGACATTCCGGATCAAATGAACGTGATAAGTACTATATGTTTTTCCATATCTGAAGGAAAATTTACCAGGAAAAAGGTAACTGATTTTATCTGCATTGTGTGTGGAAGCTTATTGATGGCATAACAATTTTTGAAACATGGAATGAACAATTCATTGTTTTCACTACAAAAAAAATCAGTAGATTTTAAGTAAATTTCCCTTTTTGTCTGCAGATTTAATTTTTTTAAATTATTTATTAATTGTATCCTTGTTCTTCAAGAAGATGTTTGGGTTGCATAAGTATAACTACAAAGTTTCTCTGCCGATAGGCTACATTAATGAATGCCTCAAAACATTGTCAAAGAAGTTTGAGTGGATGAGTACTCATTATTTCAAACATTTAAACCGATTTTGTGTTATTCTTTAACTTTCTAACTAATAATTTAAGGATTGCCGTTGGTGAGTATATAATTAAATGGATTTATAAAATTGTAAATTAAAATATAATTTTTAAAATTTTTTATTGAAATTTCAAGTATTAAATATACGACAGTATTGAGTAATTACAAATGTTATTAAAATTATCTGTTTTTTTGTAAAATATTCTTTTAATTTTATATACTATTTTATTAAGTCTATTTAAAGTCTTTTTCTGCCATTAAAACTTTATGTAAGAGTTTGCCAAAATTTTCCGAGATACAAAATTTTGATTTAAAATTAATCAAGTGAGTGAAATGTTTCATAAATTATGAGGAATACAAACTTAGATATCTATTGTTTTCCAGCATATTCTAAAACTCTTGGTTCTTTTGCATATGAGTAAGGATAAGTTTAATATAGAAAAATAGGGGTGATAGGAAAGAAGAAAGGAGATGTTTTTTCTAACAATAATAATAATTCCGAAAATGCGCACATCCTTCTACGCTTCACCCCTTAGTGATATAGAATAGTCGAAAAGTGGTCTTCTCAGGATAACGAAACGAATTGTATTTTTTTAAACACAAGTATAATCTCGTGAAGAAGTAGCCATGCATTGCCATAATTAATTACTATAATTTTAGGCATTCAGAATATCGACAAACATCGTGGAAATATCGCCTGATATGTTGTGCTAAAATGCATCACTGAAAATAACAATTGTTTTTATTTAAAAATATTTCATTTCTCACAAAAATTTAAATTGTATTGATATTTATTAAAGAGTAAATTATTTAATTAAAATAGCTTTTAAAACACGCTGATGTAAATATGTTGTTGTTACTTATGGCACTTGCCTATGGACAAGCCAACTGCTGATACAGCAGCAGATTTAAGCCGAAAATAACATCTCTTGTTTTTTTTAAGTAGCGACAACTAGGGCCAAGAGTACAACTTTAGCTACACACTCTTCAAATTCACTTGCACAACCCTTTTTTATGAGGGGGCACAGCCACACATCTCACAGATAGCACACAGAAGAACAACCATGCCCATACCGGGACTCGATCCCGGGACTCCCAGAACACTAGGAAGATGAGCTACCTATGTGCCAGAAGGCAGCAACAATAATGTAAATTCCGGAAACGTGTACATCCTTCCAACTGTCACCCCTTACTGAGGTAGAATCGTCGGAAAGTGGTCTTCTCAAGTTACTGAAACGGAAAATGTTCTTTTAAACCCTAGCATAAACTCGGCTCCAAACAGCCATGCAATGTTGATAGCATTTCCACGATATTTACCGATATTCCTAGACCTTCAGATTATCGAAAAACATCGTAGAAGCATCACATAATTTGTTGTGCTAAAATGCATTAAATTATATTGATATTTATTAAAAAGAAAACTATTTTATTAAAAGAGTTTTTAAAAACTACCCACTGATATAAATATATGAAAAGTATAATTTTTTTAATAATTATTTTCTGTTATTAAGATTTTGATTAATAATTAACTATTATAAATAGTACAATTGTTTTAGATTCTTTACCAAATAGTGCATATAAAATCAATGTTTGAATAATTTAATCAATTATCAGATAATTAAATTCTGAATATATTAAAGTTCTACTCTGTCATAAATATTGATACTTTAGCTCTGATTTTTTGACGCATGAACCATTTTTGATTTTGTTCGACTGAAATAAAGATATATAGATATTTTCAGATTACATTTTCGAATAAAAATTAAATTCGTTAAAAAGAAGCAAATCGACAGTGAAATTCAGTGAAAAGAATGTCTTTGAGTTCATTAAAGCCAATATTTTTTAATACCATTTTTACTAAGATTATGTCTGCTAGTGCTTAAAATTAGAATAAAAAGAATAAATGATAGCTGCTATGCACATTTAATTGTATCATGTCAGAACATAACTTCTTGAATGGTCAAGCCCCACGTGCTCTTGCAAGTTAAATTATATTTTTATTCATTTTCATTATTTCACTGAATGAGTCACTTTAGTATTTATTGCAAACGATCCAAAAAACGTTGTCTCGCAATTATTGTTTTAAAAAAATATTACATTTCCTATTTATTTCATTTCATATAATCCCGGGCTCAAAATGACATTTTTTTAGGTTTTATTTACTGTAGTCATTAACTTATTTTCTTAATCAGAGCTTTTACAAATTAAATGAATGCGTTATTAAAAGGATATTTTTTTGAGATACTCGTGCAGATAATGAAATCTTTATTTTTCTGCAACGGATTTTTGTTCACGCCAAAAACCTCATTTCCCAAAAACAACATCATGCTCTAACATGATAAAAATAGTTAGGTATGTAAGTTAAAGGATGATAACGCAACTAAACAAGCAGTGACCCTGAAGAAAACAAAAGCTTATGTGGAAGTTCAGTCTCCCATTTTACAAGAAATGATATCTTTTCTTCGATATGAATGAGAAATACTCAATTATCCAGCAGAAGGGTGAAACAAGAGGGGTTTGTTATTTTCCCGTTTACTCTAAACACTTTGTCATGTTTAAGGGTACAATGGACGATGAAAATGTAAAAAATCGATGAAATTTGCTATATTTTTATTTTGATCTTTTATGTATATTTAAACTGTAAGTTATCGTTTGGAAAAAAATTATTTTGATATCTTAATTAGTTTACTTAATATCATCGTTTTGTTATTGTTATTAGGATACCACACCCACTTGTTTTCATTTGGATAGCTGCTGTAAGAAAAAGTTTCGTTTTCCTTCAAGCGATCTAGTGTACCTAATTTTTAATTCTGACTTTATGCTGTTGTTTTTTCTTTGGCAGATGTTAAAAACTTCTACTTTTTCTTTCTTTTATTGTTTGTTTTGGTTTGTTTATTCGTTCGTCGTATATTTCATATTCGAATTGCTCGTTTTAGTTTCTTTGAAATTAGATACAAAAGCAGTTCTATTCATGGTTAAAATTAAAATTTACTCTATTTTTAATTATCTTTTTTTGTTTTTGTTTTTCTAAATTTTGTTTTAAAAAGAATTTAATCAGTTTTCACCTCCAAAAGCCTAATAGGTCGTCCAAATAAAAGGAGACAAAGTTTGAAAATGCTAAGATATGATGGACAAAGAAATCCTTTGATTCATAACCAAGCAATTCTAATGACATTTTGGAAGTTTCTACCAAATGCAATAAAACTGAAATATTGAATTCATCATCTTAAAATTGTGTATAATAGTTACATTGTTCTGTGCAAACACTTTAGTATTCTTTTTTGAAGAATATTTTTTGTCATGAATTTAAGGAATAATTTCTTCAAATAATTTAAGCAAGTTTTTTGTTTATTCTTCAAAAATGTGTCTATCCTGTGCTAAATATGGTAAAGAATTTGGTTCTGTATTTAGGGAGGAAATTACAGAAAAAAATCTTTGAAGTGAACAACAAAATTCTAAAGCCCTTCTTTTCTCAACAAAGAAAATATATCAAAATTTGATTGCTGATTTATTATAACTCTGAAAAAAATAGTTAATCATATAAAATAAATTGTATCTTATAAGCATGTATCATATTGTCATCATATAATAACAATAAAATGAAAAAAAATACAAAAAATCAGCACATGTCAAATTAGAAGAAAAACATGAGGATATAATTTATGCAGCAGGTGTATTTTGATTTGCTTCAAAATTTGTATGTTTATGGCTGCATATATAGTTTAAAAATGTTATATGAATATAAATTAATCTTTGTGGCTTATTAAATGTTATTAAACAAGTCTTATTTTTATTTGAACTTTTTTTAATTGAAAAAAAGGAGTTGGTTTTACTGCACCAGAAGTATTTACTTTATATGTTTTGTGGATTCTTACAAATATATTATAAATCTATGGATGTATATATTGCAAAAAATAAACAATTTTTTTTATAAACATAAATATTTAACATATTTAAGTTGTTTCAATTATGTTTCTGGTCTGTAGAAACCATTGAAATGTATTTTTAGCTTTTTCTCAAAGCGAAATTTTATGATGCTGTCCAAATTTTCAAATACTCCATGCGCATTATATTTTTAGTTACAACTCTGAAACTTTTAGCTTATGCTGCATGAACATATGATAATATAATTTTGCATTTTAAGATAAATTATGTGGTTTATATTTTTTTATTGAAGATCTCAAGTAATATTATTGCATTGATTTTTTAAAAATATTGAAACAAAGTCAATAATGCCAAGTTTTAAAAGAAAAATTATATTTTGAATTAATTTAAACATGCAAAATATTTTGTAGGATTAAAAAATGTATCTGAAAACACTGAAATAGTTAATTTATGTTCTATTTTTATGCGCATGGAACAATTTGAAATTCTACAATATTTTCACTTTTTAAAAATATTTTTCTAACAAAAGTAAAAAGTTATCAATAAATTTTGATGAAATTTTTATTGATGTATTATATTGATAAAATGCATTTACCATGAAAATTTCAAAACAATACCTCAAAAATTGAGAAATTTTGGTTTCAACGTCCATTGTACCCTTAAAATATAATTCCGAGGACCTGTCGAGCCTTATTTATGGATTCGTTCGATAGATATTGTTCGAATCTTCTCAGTTTCGTTCAATATTATGAATACTTGCCAATATCGTGAATATAGCCTAACTATAATCTATAATTACTGGAAGTTTTCAATTGTATGGATGATGCTTTTTGGGTGCTCTGGATTTGGATTATTGGTCCAATCCAATGGCCACCACGACCACCAAAGTTATTAAGTATCGATTTTCATGTTAATATAATTGATTTGCTTTGATTGCTTCATAGCCCAAAGTAATTATATAAAAGATTTGCAGAATTAGAAATCCAACAAATACAGTATAGCTTCCTTCTTTGTAAAATAATTGTACATAACCGATCATTTTAAGAATTAGAAGATAGCTAATACCTTTCTCTGAAAAGGGGGGGTTACACATCTGCAGTTCTTTATCTAGCTTACTATATTTAACTTGTTCGTTGTTGATATCACCGCTATTAATTAGGATGGACTATTTAGCTAGATAACTACTTCCTTGTACTCCCTACACTGTGATAGAAACGAAGGCATGCCATTATAAGGAGGCAAGGGCAAAAAAGTATTCAGGCGATAGAGTACATTTTTATTAGGCAGTATTTTTTCCCTCTCTTAAGATTTTAAATTCCATAATCAGTATCTTATACTATAATACGAGGAATGGTTGTCAAGTCGAAAATCGTCCCAGAATTAATAAACTCCTGTAAACTTGGGGGTCTGGGGTTGTTGGCCACGAAGAATCGATTGGCGCCTGATTTGAAGCGCTACGGTTGAGCAGTTCGGAGTTACAGATAGGATATTTTCAAACTTTATTAGTTCGCCATAATGGCTACTTAAATTTTCAAGTGGAAACGTGCTGCCATCTATA